>JAQBSW010005936.1:0-15000 GCA_029291075.1 Eudiplozoon nipponicum
CAGACGTTTCCCGATACTGATGCACCCTTGTGCCTGCGGTCTGTTGTCCTCTCCGTCAGCTGTGGAAATTGACACTCATTCGGAAATTCTTCGGAACGACAAAGACAAACTTGGCAAGCATAAAAAACTTCTGGTGGTTATAACACCAGTTCTTTGGGGCATATTTATTAAAGGATTGCGGAGATCTCGATCGCCGCCTACCATTATAATTTGACTTGGAAACGAATTTTGGTCGAGCATTCACTTGATTTATCTCGGTAATGGCCAATCCTTCTAGAACTTTGGCCATGTTCGCCACTGTTCTCTCTAAAGAGGAGATTCTATCATCTTGCGGGGGTGAAGAAAAGGATGATGGATTCACTTTGGGTTCCAAAACCCTATATTCTAACTCACATCTCTCAGATAAGTCATCTATAGAGAGAGTGTTGGGGAGCTGTCTGGCAAAGAGTTTTAATGTTTGGGGAAGATTGTTAATAAAAACAACCTTAGCCTCATGGTCAGAAATGTTGGTTTTATACCAACGTTTCCGTAATTCCCTCAGTATTTCTATGGGGCCAAGATTTGGCATATCTAACTGCGCATATTTGTTTATTATCTGCTCAGTTTCCGTGGGTCCAAGCAAGGATTCTACCTCGTTTTGTAGGCCCAAAATGGGATTAGGTAGCTTCTTAATGGCCTCAAGCTTAGGATAAATCCGTCGCTGCAATTCAGAAGGTAGTTTAGCAGGAAACGGGGAGAAAGCGGAGTCTACGCGCATGAAGAATAGCTCACTATCTCCATCCCAAACAGGAACATCAATATCTAAAATTGGACCTGACATTTTAACAATCTTACGGGATCTTAAAAGCATAAATTTATAAGCAATATGAAAATGTATAAATAAACTTTAACGAAACGCTTACCCACAAACAGCTTCCACAGTTGAGTGAGCGCAGAACAAAAAAGTCACTGTTTCCATAAATCCGAAATTGAGTTTTTCGAGTACGTACGGTGCTGTTTCGTACGTAGGAAATGTAAACAGAGGCCCCGTTGGCCTTTGATGTCAATGTATTATAATTATCTCCACAAATCCACGAATATATACCCAACAGATTTCCCAGAAAACCACGATCCAAAATAGATGAAAAAGGAAGTCAATTTTATTTATACCAAAAAAATCAGAACAATAATCAATATCCTGGCGCGGTCGCCAATTTTGTAAACGCCCCGGCTTCAAGTAAATGCCGTACGACGTTACAAACTCGGTTAAGGTGCTCTGAATAGAGATTAGTTACTGATATGGGGGCCCTTAAGAGGGCCTGGTAATGCGTTCTCTTGAAGTCTTCAGAGTTGAAGATGTCCTAGAGCCTTGGGTGGACTCTGGTTGAGTTGTCGCTCCCGTGGTTGAGCTGTAATCGCGTTGTGGATAGCGTCCTGCAGGTCCTGCACTCAATTGGCTCGTCTCTCCGGTATCCCGCAACAAGATGAGTCACGGATGTAGTTAGTTGTTGGTGAAACTATCAAATCACCAGCGTAGGTATTGACAGCCGACAGAACGCACACGCGTGAAGCAGGTAGAATGCAAATGCCACAACTGACTTGCATGGTAAATTACCGTGCTTAAATAGCATGCAATATGTCTACTTGCACACTATTGGTTAAACGTGGTTAAACGGCAATTTCGCTTTTTTCTCATTGGTGCAACGTAAATAAATTTGAATTTAATTTACGCAATATGTCGGCGATTGATTTGTGTCGTTACAAATCCTACCACTTTTCATGCTGCCACGTAGGCGGTTAGCTGAAGAAGTTGAAACGTAAACAATAATTCTAATTAAATTGAAAATTTATAAATTCAGTCTAATGATTCCTATTTTAAATATTTTCTTGAATCATCTTCAAGAAAACTAAGATTTTCTCTAAATAATTTCGCCTTAGTCCTCAATTTTTTTGTAGGAATCTATGAAATCGGTGTATCCAGATTTATTCTAAAAACCTCTGGTAAACTTTACAACTATTCTGATTTTTTAACATTTTCCTATGCACGATAGTGATAAAATCTAAACGTTTTACAAAGGAGTTTGCACAATTCCCTATTTTAAAGTCTCTGTTGTGAGAATAATGGAAAAGGTAGCATACTGAACTTAAAATTCTCAAAGATTTTATACAAACATACGCTATGAAAATACGGTCAGTTACAAATTTAAAAACTATACATTAAGTTGTAAATTTATAAATTCAGTCTTATGATTCAGATTTTAAACATGGTCCTGAATCATCTTCAAGAAGCCTAAAATTTTCCATGAATAATTTCGCATTAGACTTTAATTATTTTTTAGTATTCTACAAAAGCTGTGTATCCAGATTTATTCTAAAAGCCTCTGGTAAACGTTACCACAATTCCGAGTTTAGGGATTTTCCTATGCAGGATTGTTATAGAACCTAAACGTTTATTAAGGATTTTGCACGATTCCCTATTTTAAAGCCTCTGTTGTGAGAATAATGGAAAAGGTAGCAAATTGAGATTAAAATTCTCACCGCTTTTATACAAACATGCATTATGAAAATACGGTAAGTTACAAATTTAAAAAGTATAGATTGAAATGTAAATTTATAAATTCAGTCTTATAATTCAGATTTTAAACATGGTCCTGAATCATCTTTAAGAAGCCTGAAATTTTCCCTGAATAATTTCGCACTAAACTTTAATTATTTTTTTTAGGAATCTAACTAAGTTTTGTATCCACATTTATTCTAAAACCCTCTGGTAAACTTTACCACAATTCCGAGTTTAAGGAATTGCCTATGCAGGATAGTAATATAACGTAAACGTTTTATTAAGGATTTTGCACGATTCCCTATGTTTAAGCCTCTGTTGTGAATATAATGGAAAAGGTAGCAAGCTGAGCTTAAAATTCTCACCGCTTTTATACAAATATGCATTATGAAAATACGGTCAGTTACAAATTTAAAAACTATGGATTGAATTGTAAATTTTTAAATTGTCTTATAATTCAGATTTTAAACATGGTCCTGAATCATCTTCAAGAAGCGTAAAATTTTCCCTGAATAATTTCGCATTAGAGTTTAATTATTTTTGTACGAATCTAAGGAAGTTGTGTATCCAGATTTATTCTAAAAGCCTATGGTAAACTTTACCACAATTCCGAGCTTAAGGATTTTCCTATGCAGGATAGTAATAAAACCTAAACGTTTTTTTAAGGATTTTGCACGATTCCCTATTTTAAAGCCTCTGATGTGAGAATAATGGGAAAGGAAGCATACTGACCTTAAAATTCTCACCGCTTTTATACAAACATGAATTATGAAAATACGATCAGTTACAAATTTAAAAACTTTAGATTAGACCAATCTTGAAATAAGTAGTTGCTACACTACTTGGCACTCTATTAAGGAAGGGCTGTCAAATACGATTTAAATTGTAGAATGAATAATTGTCAAATAATAATTTATTTATTCATCGATAGATATGACTCGATATCATTGATTCCATCTTAAAAAATATTGTGATCATGCAAACCATTCCGCACAAAAAATACCCTTTATGACCCTTCGGAGAATGGTTGTCAAGAAAACGTTACAAATAGTTGCGAAACAGTCACAAGATTGAAGATTAACTTGATTATTACACCTATTGAAGGGAAGGCGAACTCATTAAATACTCAAAATAATGTAAAAAATAACATCATTTACCGAACTTTTGGAGAAAAATGCTTGTTGACAGGTAACTGTTTATAATTCTGCAAATGAAAAGTAATAAAATTCGGTATTATAATGGTTTAATTTGACGAATCCCTTGCCAAGCTTAACTAACGGTCACATTAAGAAACGGACAATGATTTTGTTTTCCCTGGAAGTTTGACATTTCCCATGTGTGTCTATTGCACATTTTGACAAATAATATTTGTACAGATACTTAGGTCTTATTCTAATGTGTTCTGATTTAGTGATAAAAATTCCATTATTTTTTTTTTGTAATTTTAAACTCACTATCTTACATAGTACAATCAAAAGAATGTTAATTTGCTATTTTTAACGTAGTGTAAAATGATAGAATTAACCTTTTGTGCATATATTTTACATAATCTGGTGACTATTACTTAGTAATTTACTACGATTGTATCTTAGGTGCCTTATGTAGCTTGATTTAAAATGAATTCCAATTCTTTTGGAATGCGAGCCGTAGTAAAATTAATATTATCGTTTTCGTGTGCACAAAAGAAAAAGAAATTGCATCGGATACAAGAGCCGTTTCTTTCTCATATTCCTTTCTAGTGTAAACAAATGACAATTTAATTGTATATATATATATATATATATATATATATATATATATATATATATATATATATATATTGAAGTCAACAAAATGTAAATATGGAGAGTGGGAAATAAGGGAACAACCTATAAATTGTATGTATCACCTCCAGTTCAAGCACAATTCCCTCAAAATGTTATTTTTTGGTTGCAAAAATCCGGCTGCAATTTCTTTATCCATATATTTTCGAATGTGGCAAACTCCTTTCTGTCACCGCATTTAGTAAATATCTGAAATGTTACGTCTAGAAAACATATGTGTGAGGTTTCAACGATAGCTTGCAGAATTACAGACTTATATACATTAATTTTGTCGAAAACAGACGCTTAAGTTTCAATTTTCTCTCGTTCGACTTATTAATCGTCTGGTCGATCGGCTTACGTAAGTTGATCGACAACTTGCACATGTATATTAGTAAATCATATCTGAGGTGGATATTAATGGCTGTTTATCTATTACTGATGTTAATAACAAGTGTATTTCTTTAAATAACACTCTTAGTTTAGCTGCATTAAATATGTGTTAATGTTAATTTATTTTATTATTTTATGTGGTAATCAAATCCTCCTTAACTGGGATTTTCAGTTAATCTGCTTTCTTTTCGGCTTCAAATACATCTGCTTCTTTGACTTCCCTTTTAATAATTGACTTAGTTAATTTTCTAGGATGGCCATTAAAAATTACATTGTTCATGGCTATAGTATATCTGTTACCTTTTGAATCTTGTCTAACCAATTTGTCAACTTTTGAAAGGCAAGCGCGAACTGTTGATACTTTATAGTGAAATGGCACAAAACTACTTTAATTAAAATACTGTGCAGAGAAGGTTGTTTTATGTTAACTTGTTCTATTTAATTTACCATTAATATCAATCTTTAATAGTAAATATAAGCAAGGCAGACTATCATCTATCTCTTGTTCTGATGTAAAACTGATATTCTTATTGAAAATTTAAAGAAACGTTTGTAATCGCAACCAAGTTTTTAGGACAAGGAATATATCATCAACGTACCGTACGTATTTTACACAAATACTTATGTCAATTTTAATGATGTGTTCTCAAGATGGATTATGAAAATCTCAGTGAACCCTGAAGGTAGGAGGCTCTCCATTGCCCTAACCTCAATACGTTTATAAATGTTTCCATTAACACGAAACTTTGCATACTTTGTGCATAGAAAGATAAGCTTGCGAAGAGTGTGATCTGGCACCAAAGATGGTAATTTGTATTGGTCTACCTCATGGACTATAACATCAATGCTTTCTTCACTTCGAACATTTGTAAATAAAGACGTAACATCAAAACAATCTATAAACTAGTTTTTAATTTTTAAATCTTGTCTTCTCTTAACAAATTACAAAAAATCAGCAACAGAGTAACTACGACATTGAATGTTTTTTCCTTATTTCACACTAGCCCCATGTTTAAATTTTCTATTTTGGCCGGCCTTACAATATATATTCAAAACAGATGTTCATTTGTAAATACTTTGGATGAATATGAGAAGGATACGGTTGTTGTACCTGATAAATTTTCTTTTTCTTTTTGCGCACGGAAAGGGAACTATGTATTCTAATTTTATTCATTTTTATGCCGTTCAAAATCAATAAATAAATTCTTACTATATGGCTGTTTTTTTGAAAATCTCAACTATCTCATGGGACAATCAGCTCGCGGGTTTGGTAGTAAGTGAACATATTAAAGTTAAATATCCAATTCAATGAATACATTTGTCACATTGTTGGTTACATTTGTTATCATAAAAAACAATTTTATAATCGAATAAGTAGGCTAAAAGCCTGAATGTTGTCATTGTTAATATTTGTCATAACTGGAGGAATCGTAGCGGGAAAGATTATACTTTTATTACTAATTCGCGAGCCGTCATCTATGGTCGGGACCACTAAAAATGGACAAGCCTGTGAAATAATACCAAGTAAGCGATTGCTTTGCAATCAAATCACGAAAAGACTGTTAATGCAGTTATTTCAAATACAAAACAAGTTTGATTTTGTAAATCAACTTTCATTTAGCTATTATTTATCAATTTGTTATGGAATAATTTTTATTCATAGATTTTTGTATGAACATCTTGATTGGTGCATTTTAACATCCTTAGTGTGATCTGTACTTTTGAAAATCGTATTTTTTTATAACTATACACGTTGTCCATTACGGTTTCCTTTAAATGTCCAAATTTCTATTCATCTTTAGGACAAATAAGTAGACAATCGAATGGATATTGCGGCATCGAAACAAACTGTTTTGCACACACATTCTATACTTTAATCATTTGGCGTGAATGAGTACATTTTTGCTTGCAATGTGGCCAATATCGGCCTACAGTAAATGGAGGCATAATCATTTCGAACGGATTTAATTTTTATTACAAATAGCATTATTAATACTCACATGTTAACGCAGGGTAACCAGATCTATTAACAAGCCGAAGACAAGTCTTAGCATTACACAAATGCTCTAACAGTGTGATTGTCTGTAGTTTCGCTATATTGTGCTACTGGTCAGTTCCGATGGGTTTGGTGGTTATCTCAATTTCGCGAACTTAATTTAAAGAAATGTTATCAAGCAATAATTCAGTAATTGTATTGCTTATATATTTGCGACATAAGCTCCTGGTATAATATATGTAAGTCTACTACAGGTATGAGCCACATAATTATTGTTGCTTCTTTGCGCTAAACTATTTCATCATTGTTGACGTTTTAACATCACGTACACATCAGTAAGAAATATAGAAACCAGACCTACTAGCTAATACAATATAAACCATTTGTTTAATCAGTTCGTCTATCTAAATAGATTTTACGTCTCTAATTGTCAATATCATACATAGAGCAAATAAAATTATATTAATCAAATTCGTCTACTTATAGTAGGCACATCTAAAACTGAGAATTAAAAGATTTTGGATAATACATTGTATGCATTACCCTAACACCAAAATGAGGAAAAGATATCAAATTTCTCGTTGTACAGGAGGATATTGGCTAGAAAATTAGGTATAACTTCATAAATAAGATGGAAATGAGTTTTTTGTTGTTGTTGATGTTGTTCTTGTTTTTGTTGCTGTTGTTGATGATTGTGGTGGTGTTGATTTTGTTGTTTATGATGCTATAATTTGTGTCGTTATTGAGAGTGAACTAATTTATATCTGCTCATGCTATTGATGTTACAGCTGACAGAGCATTTTTTTACATTTTAATTGTATCCAAAGTCGCGCCACCAGCTTAATTAATATAATCATGAGAAACTAAAAAAGTCGGTTATGTATGCTCATATCGTAATAATTTAAGGGGTCACAATTCGCAAAAAATTAACTTTGAAATACTAATGCTTAATTAGCCAACAGCAGCTACTGAATGATGAAGCTTTTCATATAAACTGAAGAACCCTCATGCACAGAGACGTTTTTATTCTAATCAAAACCAGACGTTTTGGCATTTGACCTTTAGGAGTATTTTACAAATATTTTTAGCAGCAACTTCAGCTTGACAATGTGCATGTTTTTTTATAAAACACAACAACGTACATTCTACAAAAACAGAGTGTATATAAATTCTGCGTACTCCAAATATGTTGTGCATATCGAATTTGTTTTAATTTTAAAAAGAAGTAGAATATTCTTTACGTGAAATTTAAAGTAAAAATATCAGCTTTTAAAGCTACTACATTGTATACATATTTCACACAAACGTATTTTCTTAACATATTCGAAATTTTATGAGAAATATCAATCTCTGATTAATTATAAGGAAATATTTTGCTTATATATATATATATATATATATATATATATATATATATATATATATATATATATATAACAACGCTCATCGCTAAATGTTTAAGTATTCCCTAGGAAAGAAATCTTTCGTTGAATGGATGAAAGTAGGTTTATTTGTGCATTTTAAAAGTTACAACTTGTTAAAATATCTTGATAAAGCTTAACCAAAAAAACTTAAGATGCAAATTCCATATAAACTGTTTTCCAAATGAATGAACGATAGGTTGTTGGGATTGTATTGTCTTTGTCACAGATGCGGGTGGTTTGTGATTGACAGTGACGAATTCTTCATTTTGTCTGCTTATTTTAATTGCATTCTAAACGTTTGACGCATTTAATGTCGCAAGCAGTGAATGTGGAAAACTGTTGGAACAAATAATATTTTTAAAGCTTGTCTTACAATAAGATGCTGTGCTTAAACGTGTTCTTATAAAGTGCCGTAGAAACAAAAAGCCGAGAAATCAGTAAGTATAACGGATTCTGTTAAATGTGACAGAAAGCAACAATGCAAAAATTAACGTGAGGGCACTCAGGGTTAATGACGTAGGCGTGTTCATTTTTAAGCTATGGACGTTAATGAATGCAACACAAGGCAAAGAAATAAAAAAGGTCTATATTTGTATGACAAATATCCTTTGAAATTGTTTAGTAGTGCCAGCTTCATATGATGAATTTCCGCGTTTTACTTTCACGGGTTGTCGCTTTGCACTATCAATTTCGCAAAATCAGTTTGATCCATACTTTCAAGTATAGCATCTGTTTTGTCTTTGATCAGGCTGGGTGCGTATTCGTCCCTTTCTTCCGAAGGCTTCCAAATCGTTCATACTAGTCACTGGAAATGCGGTGCGATCTAATCTTCGTTGACTGGCGAAGTTTCGGTTCAATTTTCCCCAAACCATCCTCATATATAAATAGAATTGTTTCGTAACAAGGTTACCAAATTTGCTTAAATCTGTTATTGTGAGAATCTAAATGTGAAAGTTTGAATAGATGCCTGAGTGTGGTTTCGGAAAAACTGAACCGAACGTCGCCTGTCAATGAAGATTAAATCGCATCTCATTTCCAGTGGTTAGCATGAACGATGTTGAAGCCTTCGGAACAAAGGGACGAATACGCATCCAGCCTGATCGAAGACAAAACAGATGCGTACTTGGCAACGGTGATTAATGGTATCTTTGCCAAACTGATAGTGCAAAGCGACAACCCGCGCACCCAAAACGCGGAAAAACATCAAATAAATGAGCTTTAGAAAAACCAAATTTTATCCAAATTTTTAAATTATTTTCTTTACCTAAACAATCCGTCATTTCGCAAGTGGTGATAGCAGTTATTTAAAACAAGGTTATGAATTCCATATAAACGCCGATCCCATTATATTTACTTTTATCAGTAAAAATAAATTTTTTGTAATCCTTGTATTTTATTTAAATAAATAGACAATCCCACAACACTTCATCAGTAAGTGTGCTGCCTGTTCTATAAAGACAGATTGTGGATAACTATTTCAAATTTAAGCCTAAAGAAATTCCACATAGACATGGACTGAATGAAATGCTAACTAAAATCATAAATTGACATACAAAAGAAAATTGTGCGTAGTTTGCTGCAATGTGGCCTATTAGATAGAATCATATACTCCGATAAAAATGTGCTCCGGTTCGAGCCCAGTGCGAGGAAAAGTTCTGGACAGTACCTGAAGTTTTCCCAATAAGGAGGAAACCGGTCTACTTGATGGATTTCTTTTGCTACCTTATACACTACTTAGTTTATGCTGAATAGCGTATATCTACTGAGATTGTTGTTTATCTTTATTTATTTAAATTTTAAAAGAAGCACTGTCGCCAGGAGCAAATTTTCGTGTTTTTAAATGATTTCTGGTACATCATGGCATTGATTGAAAACTTGTATAATTTCATAATAAGAAGAGTCAATCCGAATGAATTTATCGTAGAAGAGTTTCAAGCGAAAGTAATAAATGTAGCAGATCTATAAAGAGACGGCTTCAAGAGAAATCATATTCTCATAACTCAATATGTAGATGAGCCTTCAACTATTCGAACTGATGTAACCAGGCAAGTCGCTAGACCAGACAATGTTTCGTGAGTTGCTATTCTACCGAATGATGCCTATAAATCAGCTAAAAGTTTAATAATAAATGACTAGTACAACTTCAAAGGGAAAAACCAAACAGAATACTGAACCAGTCAACAATTTATAAAATCAATTTCACATTCAGGAGAATGGAATAAACGTCGCAACATCGACAGCAGCTTTTAGGGAAAAATCATAACTTCTGTAAGTAATCCACAAATCCCGAAAAACTTTATGAAAAGCCATAAATACACAGATGAATGCTCTGCAGCAGCTAACTGCTAAATTTTTATGTACGCACTTGCTGCCAAATCGAAAAGTTACTATTACACAATGTGTTATAGTATCTTTAAAAAATTCCATTAGAAAAGGATATTGGTACTGCATTACTACTCAATCGAAAATGGATATCCAGATTTTTGGATTTGATTAAAGAGCATAAAATAACTCAGAGATCAGCTCAATTTCGTTTTAATGAAAATTAATTCTGTCACTTCAATTTTCATGGCATGGCAAGTTTGTGCATTTGTGTATCCTCTATAAGAAGCCGGTCTTCAGAATATAATTGAATCATGCAAGCAATATAGAATAAACACAGACGATATAATTTCCTTTATTCCAAAAGCTTAAATTCTTAGAATATGTCAGCACATTCGATCTAGATATCAACTTTACTTTCGAGAACGAGAAACGGACCAGGCTTCTAGTACTCGATATTCAGCTGCTCATGACAAGAACGGCAGAAAATAAATCGACGTATTCGGAGATGTATGTTTCGTACTACAACAGCATTTCTAAATCTTACAAGATGAACGTGGTATATAACCAAACTAACAAAGTTAGAGAGGTATACAATGAGCACTGAGACGAAGAATGTTTAGAGTATTGAAAAAAGTGTTTAAAAACAAATATGTCTTGATACTTCCATTGATAAAACCAATCATAGTGTATTTATCATATGATGAAGCACGACATCCTCCGTCCAATGGTGATTGATGTTCAATTGAATCTGAAGATTTGTTTGCTATATCAATTTAACCAACGTCAATTTTATCCGGCACACAGGAAGGATGCACATTTTGCATTGTAGATCATCACTCATTGAGTCTCCCTCGAATAATGAAGCACGTTTGCAATTAAGTCATATTTGAATTGTTATATTATTATGATTCATCAAATTCCTTGTAGCCATGTTAATCCGACATTTTTATAATATGCTAACATTTTTATTGTAAATCGTCACTCATAATTTATTCCTTGAATTATTGTCTTACGACGTCCTCTGCCAATTAGTAATTGAGGCACAATTGAATTTTTTCATTATCATATGTGATCAGCTTAAACGTATTCACGTTTATCTGACAAGTGTATGAGAAGCAAACTTTTTATTTCGATCAGAATTTATTGTCTAACTTTCACATTATGAACATGACATCCTCTGTGCAAAACTCATAGTGACTCCCTCGCATGATGAACCACGATGTCCTCCGCCCATTTGTAAATGAGGCACATTTGAATTTGTCAAGTATTGTGGTATAACACTTTTATCGTAGCCATGTTTAGCTGACATGTGAACAAGATGCAAACTTTTTATTGTAGATCCGAATTCATTATCTAACTCTCACATGATAAACACAACGTCCTCTGTCCATTAGAAATTGAGGTGAAAATTTTTTATTGTAGATCAAAATTCATACGGACTACATCGCATGATATTATATATATATATGAATAAGATAGAAAATTTTTTAAAATTGTACATCACCACTTATAGTGTCCTCCTCGCATGATACATAACGACGTCCTCCGCGAATTTTGAATTGAGGCACAATTAAAATTGACTATTATTTTGTGTCATCAGCTTAAACATATTCACAGTTTTTAGATTATTATGATTTATCACCTTTAAGGTATTTATATTTTTTTCGACAGGTTTAGTCGTTGCAAACTTTTTTATTGTAAATCACCACTCACTATGTCTCACTCGCATGATGAAGCATGTAGTCCTCCGTCCATTGTTAATTGATGCACAGTTGAATTTATAGATTATATTGGGTTATCAACTTCATCGTAGCTATGTTTATCCGACATATGTACAAGATACAAACACTGTATTGTAGTCCAGGAATCATTGTCTAACTCTCAAATGATGAAACAGACGTCCTCTGTCCTTTGGAAATTGAGGCACAGTTAAATTTTCAGATTATCTTCAACGTTACCATTTTTATCCAACATGTGTAAAGAATGGAAATTTTGTAAATGTAGATCACCACTCATAGTTTCTTCTTCACATGGTGATACACGACGCCCTCTGCCAATTGTTAATTGAGGCACAATTGAATTTTTCTATAATTATGGGTCATCTGCTTTAATGTATTCACATTTATCCGTCATTTGTATGAGATGCTAACTTTTTTATTTTTTCCCACTCACATAATTAGACATAACGCCCTCTGTCCATTAATAATTGAGGCACAATTGACAAGGTTTATTACTGTGGTATATCACTTTCATCGTAGCCATGCTTAGCTGACGTGTTAACAAGATGCAAACTTTTTTTGTAGATTTGAATTTATTGTATAACTCTTTCCTGATGAACCACGACGTCCTCTGTCCACTGGCATTTGAGGCACAGTTGAATCTGAAGATTATTATGGTTAATCAGCTTCAACTTTACCTAGTTTAACCGATATATTTATAAGATGAAAACTTCTAAATTTTAGATCATCTTTCTAAAGTGTCTCCCTCGCATGATGAATCACGACGTCCTCTGTCAATTGTAAATTGAGGCACAGTTGTAGACTACAATGGTTAATCAACTTCTATTTTGTCATGTTTATCCGACATTTGTACAAGATGAGAATGTTTTTTTTATTTTTGGGTAATCACGCATTATGTCTTCCTCGCACGATGAAGCACGACGTCTTCGACCGATTGGTAATCGAGGCACATTGAATATGTTGAATGTTGTGTTGTCTTACAAAACTTAACCATACTTGTTTTTTATATATATATATATATATATATATATATATATAAATATTAGATGCAATCTTTTATATTGTAGATCAGCACACATAATTTCTTCCACGCATTAGATATTACGACGTCTTCCGCCCGTTGATTATTTATGCACAAGTGAATTTGTAGATTATTATTATTTTTAATCACATTCAACGTTGATATGGTTATCCGACATGTGTTTATCATGAAAATTTTTTCTATAGTTTATCACCACTCATAGTGGCTTCCTCGAATGATGAGGCACAACGTTCTCTTTTCATTCTAAATTGAGGCAAAGTTGAATTTGGAGAATTATATGATTTATCACCTTCAAGGTAAATATCTTTGTCCGACAAGTTTTAAGTTACAAAATTTTATTGTCAATCACCACTCATTATGTCTTTCTCGCATGACGAAGCACGAGGTCCTCTCGCCATTTTTAATTGAGGCCTAGTTGAATATGTTAATTATTATGGGTCATCATTTTCATCGTAGTCAAGTTTATCCGACATGTGCATTAGATGGAAACGCTTTTACTATAGATCACCACCCGTAGTGTCTCCCTCGCTCGATGAAGCACGACGTCCACTGCCCATTTGTAATTGAGGTAAAATTGCATTAGTTAATTTTTATTTTTAATCAGTTTCAGCTCAGCCATGCTTGTTTATATATATATATATATATATACCATATATATATATATATAATAGCACATTTTTGTGTAGATCACCATTCAAAATTTCTTCCTCACATTAGATATTACGATGTCCGCTGGCCATTGGGAATTTATACACAGGTTAATGTGCAACTTATGATTTATAATCATCTTCTACGTTATTTTTTTTCTGACATGTGTATAAGATGAAAAAATTTTATTGCTTATCGCCACACATAATGTCTTCCCTGAATAATGAGGCACGATTTCCTCTTTCCATTCTAAATTGAGGTACAGTTAATTATGTAGATTAATATGATTTATCCCCTTCAAGGTAAATATATTGTCCGATAGGTTCAAAGTTGAAAGTTTTTATGGTAGATCACCTATCACTGTGTCTAACTCGCATGATGAAGCACAAAATCCTCTGTCCATTGGAAATTGAGGCACAGTTGAAGTTATTTATTATTATTGTTCATCAACCTCATTTTAGCCATGTTTATTCGACATTTGTTTGAGATGCAAACAATTTTATTGTAGTTATACATTAAATTTTTCCCACTCACATGATGAAACACAACGTCCTCTGTCCATTAAGGCACAGTTGAATTTCTAGATTATTTTAGTTAATCACCTTCAACGTAGCAATGTTTGTCTGATATATATATATATATATATATATATATATATATATATATATATATAAATATATATATATATATGTATAAGATGCAAACTTTTTTATTGTAGATAACCACTCATAATTTCTTGCTCGCATTAGATATTCGATGGTAATTTATACACAGGTGAATTTGTAGATTATTATTTTTAATCAACTTAAACAATGATGTTTTTTTTCGACATCTGTATAAGGTGAAATCCTTTTCATTGTTGATCTCAGCTATATTTGCAGATTATTTTTATGATTCATCGTCTTCAACATGGTCATATTTATCCGACAAGTATATAAGGTGCAAACTTTTTTTATTGTAGACCACCACTTTTACTGTCTCCCTCGCATGATTAGTTACGACGTCCTCCGTGTATTGGAAATTGAGGTACAGTTGAATTTGTAAATTATTATTGCTCAGCAATTTCAACGTAGCCGTGCTTTGTTGACTTGTGCA
>JAQBSW010005936.1:20000-52887 GCA_029291075.1 Eudiplozoon nipponicum
TTAAGCCTGAACTGAAGGTGATACACGCAATTGACTGCTAGTTACATTATTTTACATATCCTCCAAGTTTAAACTTTCTGATTTTTGTTTTTTCAAAAAATATAAATATTTATTTACCGTTACAAGTTTTTCCACTTTTTATCATATATATATATATATATATATATATATATATATATATATATATATATATATATATGCGTGTTTCTGTGTGGAGGGGTGTTCCATTGACAATAACTTTGGAAAAAATAATAAGGAAATCGTTCTTGAAAATGGTAATGTGAATTTATGAGACCGCTGTCCAAAAGACTTTTAAAATATTAATTAATTTAATAGCTAGTTAGGTTGGTGGTAACGACATACAAATGCCCAATAATTTTTAAACCCATGTGATAAATTATTTAATCCTAACATTTTATTTTATGCATTATTAAATTGTACTCAAACGAAATTGCAGGCACTTTTATAGAATTGAATATTAACCTTCCAAATATAAAATTATGTGCAGGATAATAAAAGTCATTTATATTTTAAAAGGAACTAAAACTAATTTAGCTTATTTATATAATGATAATTGTTAATGGAAAAATGATATTGAAAAATTTTTTAAACAGAGACTAATTTGTGAATTTTGATCTAAATACATGTAAGAGATATACATGAGCTACGCCAATTTTTTTTTGCGAAATTCATCATCTAACTGTCAATTTTGGTCATTGATTTTAAATTAGCGCCTTAGTTTGAAAATGCTGCAGAATTATGTGTGCAAATGAGAAGACCAATTGATGAGTATACTTATGTCATTAACTTTAAAATTCAAACTGCCTCTGCGACGAGCATGTATGATTAAACGAACACGGGTTACGCGGGCGGTGATAACATTTGCTCAAATTAAGGTTGAGATCTTGATATAAAAATTAGTCCCATTAAATACATATATTTATCAATATACAAAATAAGCCTTGCTTAACGTAGAAAAGGCAATTCATCCAATTAACCATTTTCGTCCGATTTGGAAACTCATCATTTACCGTCTAGAATTTGCCGCAGACGGGATACGAAACTCGGTATCCGTCATTATCAAAAAGCCCTCATGCTACTTGGGGAAGTTGCTTTGAATTGAATATTTATATAACTAAATATATATTGTTTGCGCAGGCATGGATAAAACTAACACAAATCAAGTTTGTTATCTTGAAACAAACACCAGTTTCTGAATAAAAAAACATTATATAATGTATAAAAGGCAATTCATCCAGTATACTGGTTTGGTCCTTATTGGTATCTCATCATGCAATGTCCAGAATTTGCTGCAGACAGGGCTCGAATTTTGGCATAAATGCTTCAGAATCTGATGCTATAAGCCACTCTGTCGTACGCTACACATACTTTTCAGTTATGTTCTAGGTAATGTTTCTTGGTTAGTCTTTCCTATTCATGAAGCCTATTGGAAATCTCTTTGGGCCTAAATTTCAAACTAAATTTAAGGCTAGCTAATAAGCACTAATTGGTATACAACTTAAAATTGTGGCTCAGTGTTTAGAGCATCAGACTCTAAAGCAAACGAGTCCAAATTCGACCTCTGTCCGCGAAAAAATCTGGACAGTGTGGGAAAATATCCCAATAAGGTCGAAACCTGTGAAATTGATGAATTTCCATTTGTACATTACGCAATTCTTAGATAGTTTTGATAAATGTATTCGTATAATAGGATTAGTGTTTATATCAAGACCGCAACCTTGATTATAATAACATAGATGATAGTCTGTACAATGATATTTATTCATTCTTAATGAATTTGTTTTATCTGTGCCTAAATGTGTTATCAAATTAAATTTGCATAAACTGTTCTAGGGTAATTTGACAAATAAATCACGTATGAACAAATACATTTTTTCCAAGGCAAGTAAACAAAAC
Source organism: Eudiplozoon nipponicum (assembly GCA_029291075.1). Lineage (NCBI taxonomy): Eukaryota > Metazoa > Platyhelminthes > Monogenea > Mazocraeidea > Diplozoidae > Eudiplozoon > Eudiplozoon nipponicum. Next base: position 21,918 of record JAQBSW010005936.1, read on the forward strand.
ACGGTTATAAATTCTACTTTCTTTTCAGCTTAGCTCAATTTGACTGCAATACCTTATATTTTATATAGTCAATTTTTTAGAAGGCATAAGGGATAAAATTGGTCTAAATACTCATTAGTCAACAGAAAACAAGAAAAGAGAAAGGTGCATGCTGAGGAACGCACAAACACACACACTTAGACATACACACATATACACGAAAAATCCACCAGTTTATATTCAAATCATGTAAGGACTTCTTCCGATTATTTAGCTGCGGATTATGGATAAATGTTTTGCACTGACAAATAATTGGCAAATGCGCTTCATTTTCAGTGTGGTATTTATAAACAATGTGTTGAGCTATTGCGTAAACGGGCTGCGAATGCCAGCTTTGTTTCGTCTCAAGTGCTCTTGAATTTGCTACTTTATTAACCAGTTTGTTCGGTCTACATAGCGCGTTCAGCTGTTATGACATTTGTCTAAATAAACAAAGCTAGACTTCAATTGCAGAGAGCATATCCTTTAAATTTATGTCTTGGTGTTTATTATTAGGCATGTAAGAAGTCATGGTTTAAAAAAGTCTTCTAGAACATATTTCCGATGGTGCGTACCATTTAAAACGTATACTGGTCTATGTCGTCATCTGTTCGGTTACATTATTACTGCATTTTGCTGCTGTTTATGCTTCTCTTTGCTTAAAAATGATCTTCGGGGATCCTGTTTTACAATAAAGTTGTACTAAGCATTGGCAATTCTACCCACTGAACAGATTTTTTTATACTGTGGAAAAAATGTCGTAGCAAATATATCTATTGGAAAATAAGGGCTGCGCCGTTGTAATATACGTAATGTCCAATCCATATCTGCATCCGATATATTTATTTTTACAGAATATAGCCTTTCTGTCTCATCAACAAAACGTCGTGAAAAGACAATATGTTAGACTAAGGATTTCTACGTTCGCAAATGAACTGAATGAGATGGCCGAAACCGAGAACAGAGATATTTTAAAATCATGACGGTATAAATAAATTACATTTCTCTCTTTCAGGTGGCATCTGTCTTGTGAGGAATAATCAGTGTTGACCGAGTGCGATTCTAAATACAACCAACCTGATGCAATGATTAATCAAATTATACAATTTGGTATACACCAGAAAACCGTGTGCAATGCGCAACTTCGGAGTTGTAGTGATTCCGTTGAAAGTAGCTGCACAAATTCAGGCATCCGAATCCCTACATCATTCGAAGAAATCTAATTAACGGCAGAGCAGTCGCAAATTGGCAAAATAATAAAAAACGTTAAAGAAATAATTTTTGACGCTTCGTAATTGAGAAGATTATCAAAGTAATAAAAGTTAATTGGAAGTTAAAAAGAAAAGGAATATACATTTATTTCATGCGGTAAATTTCTTATTAGAATGAAAATCATATCAATAACAAAATGAATAATGTCCATTCATTTCGAGAATGCTAAAGTCCACTTTACAATTTTTCATTTATATACATCCTGGCTTTTTATTCGATTATTCGGTGGAAACTGGTCTGACTCCGTTTTACTTCTATTTTTTTGTTTGGGCTGATTAGTAAGGGTCTCTGGGCGTATGTGTCTGTGTGTGTCTGTTTGCGTGTAGGGATCTTTCTCGCTGTATTTCAAAGTGATGTCTGAGATCTATTCACTCTTGTATTGATGGATTGAGAATTAACCAATTACTCGCATTGTTGGCCGTTACGCGTACGACTGTTATTTTCCCGAGTGTTGTCATTCGTTTCGCCTTTGTTCCTCAAATTTGTTCTGCCCACATGGTAATCGTGCAGGGAGTATGGGGTGCAGTGTTGAATGCACATATGGTTTTGAAATTTCTGGCGCTGTTAACAAAGATTGTAATATCGAATGTGCGGCTGCTGTTTTTTTTAGTTTGGTGTCAATCCCATCGAATGTTCCTCTGGTCGTGTTGGTGTTTGGCATTGCCTGGATGCTAGTATATTGTTTTTGAGATTTGTAATTCGTGGCAAATCGATTTGAATATTCTTTTGATGAAGCTTTTGAATGTTTATGTCAGGCGGTTATATATATATATATATATATATATATATATATATAATTAAATATTTTTTATTTGTTTCCATCAACGTGAAACTAATTATGATTAATAGTAAATTACAGAATGATAAATGTCTAGATATTTATCAATTTTATAATAATTAATTAATAAAAGAAAACGTGTGGATATAAATGTGATTAAACTTGCTAAATATTGTAATTTGCATTTACAGTAAATATTTAAATATTTTATTGGACCAAAAGGAATTTAGCCTGTTAATCAATGAGAACTATTGCCTTGACAATTTAAACGTGCACACATTTATAATAAGTATTCCGAGTTCCTGAAAAATGAATCGTCGCTTTACGAATAATGTCTTCAAAATTTTAACGGAAGGTATCGTAGCAATATTTTGCAGATGCTGATATCTCTGATTGAAGAGATAGCGATTCTCCGTTTGAAAATCAGTTGGCATATCGATGAAGAAATTTATTTAAGAAAAAAACTGGACTAGACTTTACTCACTAACCGTTAGTCGACAGCACTTTTATTTAAATCGCGGCCGCCAAAATTCCTAAATCTAGTTAATTAGGGTATATTAAGGACGACACCGGTCTAGATGATGATACCGTTTTCGATCCTGGCGAATGTTAAAGTTTTTATCAGCAACATATATCTAATCAAATATTATTACTCAAGTATTTAAAATCTCGTATTAATGATGTGCACTACAGTTCTGGCCAACAGAATTTAATAAATTAAATTCTACTAAAATCGTCGTACATCATTTATTATTAATTTAAAACCAATAAGTCAGTTAATTTGGTTCCCGTGAGTCGCTACGTAATCTATTTTTTCTGGTGACCCAGTTTAAAATTAATGCACATAATGTGCAGATGAAAGGAATTTTATAGATTTAAATGAATATAAATAAAATATCAATTTGTGTTTCTTGAACTGTGCGGGCTATTATTTGTGAAACTGCTCACAGCTTTTGAGAAAGAAAGAATAAAATTTGTTAACTTTTGCACTGTCCTAATAACGGGTATACTTAGCTTAAATTTAATCAATAATAGTATTTTCCCAATTCACACAACCAATGACGCAATTTTAAGCTACAATTTAAATGACATATCTCAAAATGTACTTAAACAAATGCTAAAAAAATTACAGCCAAGTTCAGTTTTCTGTAATAGAGCATTTTTACTCACGTTGCATGAATAGTTTAAAACAATATGGATGTGGTTTTTATCCTAATTGCACAATCGTAATTTTAAAATTAACTATCACCATCTCTAGTATCAGTAGTTTTCTAAACGAAATCTACGAAGCTTTTAGTTAATGCCTGAAAAGGTATATGGCTTAATTAATTAATAACTAAATGGTTTTCTTACAAATAAAATAAATATTAACCTTATAAGGATTAGACGCTCTAATATGTATACAGTTTTCAAAAATTCCGTTTTAAATTAATTAGTTCTTTGACAAGGCATATCTTGTTATTTTGCTTGAAATAATTCAATTTCGGGATCATTGATTGCATGATTGACGATAACAAACATTGAAATAAAGTCTATAGTAATCAGACAAGCACCAATTCTTTTTTATTAACAAATTACACAAGATATCAAAATTACTGTGATTCACAAATGCTAAAAAAATTATAACTTCAATGCTGACCAATAGAACTTATGGAATATAAGCAAACGAGGATCAAATTGCAAGTAATGAATAATTTTATGGAAGTCATAATTACGGTTATTCCATCTGCAAAACTTGCTCGTACAATCAATTAACTAATTTTTCTGCATCTTTCGCTAAGTTTAAACTGGTTATCCGATGGAGCTACTATTTATCGCAAATGTTGTGGTAACAGCTACAAAAATCAATTTTGTGTACTTCTGATAAACATAAATATCATTCATTAACAAGTCGCAAGAAACGTTAAAACTGATTCTAATTACGCATACCGACGAGTATCAAACTGGCCTGGTAATTACAGTTATATTCTGTTTACGGCGGAGATCTAATACATATGCAATTATATATTAGGTGTTACGAACCCAGTAACAAATTAGTTAAAATAGGAGAAGAAGGATAAGCCTAAAACAGACACGTTCCTTTCAGGGTTGCTGGCGACTTATCAGTAATAGCTGGTATTGCGCCCTTTGCTTTTGGTGATGAATGTTGGAAAAAAGGCGGTTAAATCTCCCCTATACAGATATGTGAACATTCAGTAGCAGAAGCTAACGTCATATCAAGTCTTCGACAACGCGACTTCAAACTAATAATTATTATATATATATTTATATATATATATATATATATATATATATATATATATATATATGAGAAAAAAATACGTACTCGTTGTAATAACATTTATTAATAAATCTTATTTCTACCAGTATCTACAGCCATTATTCTGGATTCGTTAATATATTCGTTCATCCAATCCCAACTGTACATTTGTCGTAACCAATCCCTTCTTAGCTATGTCTGCCTTTGTTTTGCGCAATTTAGACCACTCCTTTTGCGTAACGTCATGTGGTGTGTCATCGCTTTCATTGTGAATGCGTCCGTAATTGACAGGTGTGTCGTATTTGGCGTAACGTAGATATGTCTGTTTTCCGGTCCAATTTAATTTCTTTTTGAATTACTTTCTGCACGTTTAAGCAGGGCTTCAGCTTATTGATTGCTAATAGCTTCAAAAGCCCGAAGCATTTTTTCCGTTTTTGCATTGTACAGAACTGAAGAATTGTTACTAATAGCAGCGTGACATGTGAGTAATACATGTTCGCCGATTGTGATATATATATATATATATATATATATATATATATATACCTCTATTCTGTAAATGGTCGATACACTGGCTAATGCATACCTGAGTCGAGTCCAAAATTGAAATTAGCTTCTGAATGCTTACTCAGTAAATCCCTACACTACTGGCATTAATCTATATCATTTATCATATTTCGCGAAAATCATGACATCATTTATTTAAATATATAACAGTTAGATACTGTTTGTGGCGGAGAACTAATATATATATTTATTATATATATATATATATATATACCTATACAATTATAGTATGTTGTACCTAGTAAAAATTGAATTCAATTATGAAGACGTCATGAACGGCAAGTATAATCTCGTGCACAATTGTTTCGTGCTTACTGGTGACTACTCAGTAGGAGCCGGTATTACTCCATTTACCCATTATGTATTTTGGTGAGTAATGTGAGAACATACGGCGGTATAATCTCCAATACGAATGTGCAAACCTCTAGTAATGGAACCAACATTGTATAAGGTCTTTGAAAATGCGACTTCAACATTAACCCACCCTACGTACAATATATACCGTGTCTGTAAATTATATCAACATTAAGGCTGTTGTGCCCAATACCAACATTATAATATCGAAGATGTACGTAGTACTATCACAATGGTTGCCAAGTTGGTACATGGTGCGATTACGTTGGAAATCCATGTATGCTGTAGTTTACTAAAATTGAGAATTACATCTATTTCTGACTCCAGTAAGTCCATACACTCTGACCTAGATCGTTAACGGTTACCAAATTTCGCGGTAGTCAGGATATCATTCAATTAAATATATACCAGTTAAATACTGTTTGCGACGGAGAGCTAATATCTAGGTAACTTTTTATTGAGTGTTGCGCATCTAAAAACGAATTATTTAAAATATGACCAGAGGGATAATACAACGATGGTATGAGCAGAAAGTGAAATCTCGTGCACATTAGTTTCGTGTTTACGAGCGACTTATTAGTAGGAGCACGAAACTAATGTGCACGAGATTGTACTTTCCGTTCATGCTGTATTTGGTCTATCCTTCTTTTCATATTTAAACTAATTTGTTACTAGGTGCGCAATATCTAATACACAATTGCATGGTTATAAGCAGAGAAAAGTTGCTAATGTAGCTTTGTTATTTAAATCAATTTTGCGATCTTTGCATAAACCCCAGTCCCATTATAGATATATATTTGTAGATATAAATTAAGCAGCCTATAATGTAGAAAAGGCAATTCATTCAGTAGAACGATTTTGACCTTATTCGGAACTCTTGTCTTGCCGACCAAAATTTGACACGGCCAAAGCTTGAACCTAGGTTTGTCTGTGCCCGAGTCTGTTGCTCTAGCCATTGAGTCACCGTGTCGCCTGTCAGAAAATATAAATATGCACATCTATATAAGCACACAGAGTAACTAATAAGTTCAAATATAACAAGAAGGATGAACGAAAGGAAATATACAATGAGCCAAAAAATAAATAAAATATACAATTTTGTCTAAGAAATTTAGAAACATTTCCACTCCAATTAAATACAAGCCCTGTCCACGGCAAATTTTGAATAGTAAGTAAAGAGTTCCCAATAAGGACATAACGAGTTTACTGGATGAATTTCCTTTTCTGCATTATGCAATGATCAGCTTTTACTGACAAATATATGTATGTAATGGAACTGGTGCTTATATTCATATCGCAACTTTGATTTAAATAATTTTTCACATCACCTAATTATAGAATTTAGATCAAACCACAATGTGTATATGTTATTTCAACCTGACCGAATTGTCAGTTTCGCAATTTCTGTGTGGTCACAATCAGCATGCTATATGCTTACATAAATAATTAAGCTAAAAGCGTATTTATTGCACGGACAATGATAACATACAATTATACCGAGTTTATGGCTTCAGCGTAATTTTAATTTACATTTTAAAACCAGTCACTTTGCACAACAAATCTGTCGTTGTTCGCATGGAAATCATTAGGCGTTGTATATATTCAGGTAAAATATCATGTCTAATACACTTAAACAATCAATAATTGCGCAGTAGTGGTAACAATTCTTTAAATCAAGTTTTGGGCAATCATTGATTGTTTGATTATGTTACTATATATATATATATTTATATATATATATATATATAATAATATATATTTGTATATATATGTATATATATATTACTTACTTTACTTTACTGCGGCTGACTCCTTTTGGAGGATAAGCCGGCTCCATAGAAATCCCGGATTATACCTCTCCATGCCGGGCGGTTGGCAGCCATTTCGTAACATCGAACATTCCAACACCCGAAATAAATAGGTGTTTTCGCGCTGATACAGAGCGCGTCGCTTGCCAGGGACGCCGTAGCATGAACGGTATTTGTGACATTTCATGGAGTTTCTCGGGAATTTGGTACAAGTGATGTCCCCTCACCACTCGGCTTTTTGATCGAGGACGCACCTCTAGCCTTTGCACATCCAAGCGCAGACTGCAAGGCAGCTGTAAGTTGTATGGTTGCCGGTGGCTGTTGAGAGCTCATTCGCCATTCGGAAGTACGGGGTACTGTCCAGGAGTCCATGTAATCCTGTGGCTGTTGAACCCCTTTGTGGCGGGGAACACACGCCGAGTCATGGTGCCGTCGTCGGGCTCATGTGGTATTTTATAGGAGATCCGATTGCCAGTCGGAAATCCACCACGCCCTGGTGACACCACCGCCATAGCCCCGTTAGCCCATGTACGATCGGCCATCGAGACATGGTTGACACCGTCGTACCACGTTGAGGAGGGGATGGCCTTTACGACGGTATATATATATATATATATATATATATATATATATATATATGGCGAAAGCTGCAAACAGTTAATGTTCGTGACTGTATAGATATAATGCAGCCAAAATTTTTTGTCAAGTACAATTTGTGCAAGACTACTGGAGTTAAGAGTTGCCAATCTAATTTGCCGTCGTAATCTGATGATGATCAGAGAAGGTAGAAACACGTCAATATATGTGCCTGTCGGTAGTTTTGATGTTTTTCGGCGACTGGTTAACTACAATAGGATTACTTATTTATATGTACTTATATATATATATATATGTATGTGTGTGTGTGTGTTTGTGTGTGTGTGTGTGTATTTTCGCACTGATAAATTGTTGAATAAGATTTTTTTAGTATTCATTTATTCGATGAAGTAACAGTATTTTCTTTAAAATGTGTCTATTTTATCAATAACAGTATAAGATAAACTTGAATTCATGTTTTGAACTGAGATATAAATTGTTTGTAATTTAATCAAGTTATGTAACACGACAATTTATTCAAAGGGACAAAGTTTCATTTCCAGTGCATCACAGTGATATTAAACTTTATCTCAAAATTATATCGACTTAATATCTGATCTTTTTTTACCTTGTCAGAAAAGCATGCAAAAACAATTTGCATTACTTTGAAATTAATTCTAATCTACGTTGCCGGAGTACGAATTAGATTAAATTTTATTGTTCGAATTTTTTTGCTTTTCTACGGCGTATTTCTCATTGATTAACATATATTTAATAAATTTACAGTAAAATTAAACTTGTTAATAAATAATCGGTAAATAATTGTACCATTTACCAATAATTCCTTTTGCAGGTGGTAGTAACAATTCCTTAATTCAAGTTTGCGAGCTTGAAGTAAACACCAATCCCATTGTATTTAACCAGTCGTCGAACAACACAACAAAACTACCGCCAGCCGAATCGCACTGACGTGTTTCGACCTTCCATTATCATCATCAGAGTACAACGGCAAACTGACTATCGAGGAGCAAACCGCATTGAATATATATGGAAATCAAATTTAGATATGCGGTTCTCGCCTCTAGCAGTCTCGCATACATTGAACTTTACTGGAAATGTCGGCTGCATAATTTCTATGCATTCACGAACATTAACTGTTTGCAGCTTTCGCCAGCGTTTCGGCTGGCGGTAGTTTTGTTATGTTGTTGGACGACTGGTTAAATACAATGGGATTGGTGTTTACTTCAAGCTCACAAACTTGATTTAAAGAATTGTTACCACCACCCCCGCAATCAATTATTGTTAAATTTTGTTGCCTATATATGTATACGTGGCGAAAGCTGCAAACAGTTAATGTTCGTGACTACATAGAAATTGTGCAGCCGACATTTCCAAACAAATACAGAAATGGGATACTGAAAGTAGAAATGAGCCAGTCTGAAAGACTGATGAAGACATTGTGAACGTGTAAATACCTGAAGTGTCTTTGAAAAATTTTTGGTGAATATCTATGTGATTTTTAGTATTTTTTGAAATCATACTAACCCTAGATATGTTGTGTATATGGCAACGAGAATGTTAAGCTTTGCACTCAACGCTCTTGAATGCTTTTTGTCTGCGCCCTGCTATTCAGCATCCAGTGTGTTATTCTTCAACGGTACAATTATTTCTTTAAATCAAGTTTGCGAGCTTGAAGTAAACACCAATCAAATTGTGTTTAACCAGTCGTCGAACAACATAACAAAACTACCGCCAGCCACAACGCACTGATGCGTTTCGACCTTCCATGATCATCATCAGAGTACGACGGCAAACTAACTATCGAGTATCAGATCGAATTAAATATACATGGAAATCAAATTAAGATATGCGGCTCTTACATCTAAAGAGCGTTGAGTGCAAAGCTTAACATTCTCGGTGCCATATACACAACATATCTAGGATTAGTATGATTTCAAGAAATACTAAAAATCACATAGGTTTCACCAAAATTTTTCGAAGACACTTCTGGTATTTACATGTTCACAATGTCTTCATCAGCCTTTCAGACTGGCTTATTTCTACTTTCAGCGTCCCATTTCTGTATTTTTTGTCCCACCTATAAAATTATAACCAACAAGTGCAGACAAATTTCGTAACGATTAGAAACCAAACCAATAAACCTACCCAAGCATGTCAGTGAAATGTCGCTACAATAATTTTTACTCAGAAATAATATTCATATCATCATTTCATATCATTCATTCATGAAAAAATAATATATTTCATAATAGTCTTTTCATATTAAAAGGTAAAAAGGAATTTTATCAACTTCAATTATCTGCAAATGAACATAAATATATATATTCAAAGTCAAAAAAGAGACGATATAAATGGCAAAATGATGCGAAATAAGGGAACGAATTTTAAGTTTTGTTCGTGTATTGAGGCTGAAATGTGGTTGATGCCGGCAAATTATTGGATATTACCATAATCAAAACTCCCTCATAATTCAAATATGGTGTTCTTTTTGTCTTCACTATATATATATATATATATATATATATATATATATATATATATTTGTAGATACTTGTTGAAAAATGGGAAAGAAACATTTCCTGTATCAGATAAAATTTCTATTAAGCTTTGCACATGAGAAAGGTATTACATAAATTATCTATTTTGGTTTGAAACCTTAAAAGTTCCATGTAAATAAATTAAATGTAATACTTTATATAGAATCAAAATACTTCAAATTAGCTTCGTATTTGTAAAGACATGTAATTATGCTCAATTTTTATTTCATAAACATATTCAAGCATATTTACAAGGGATACCTTACAATTAAGTAATTTCGATATTGTTTGTTTCATAACTGTATTACACATTTATTCTGACATTAAGAAATATTCCATTCGTTTTCATCTTCCTAAATTATATGTCAAAACCACTTTACATCGAAGATATATTGAGAGAAACATATTTTTAAAATTTAATAAATGTAAATACCAGCAATTCTTATACATTCTGACGTTTAAATTTCTTAAATTTCCTATATCAAATATTATAAAAATCCTTTGTGCTTCATAATCTGATTATGATAATATGCATAAATGATTGCTTAGAACCTCCATAAATTCAACATAATTGTTTGCCGTAATAATTAATAATAATAAAATGTACGAACACTATCAGTGTTGTGAATATGATTTCATAATTTTGTGAACTGAAATATATCTGCATGTCTATTAATGAACAATTGGAATCCTACAGATAAGAAATCACATTTAATGGCTACTTTTGCTATCCTATAATTTCCCAGAGAAATCACCTACTGAATATTGAGTATGTGAAAACAGTGCCTAATCTGACGATATCAACATCAAACAATGCACAATATGTGGACAAAACAAGGTACGCTTTCTGCTAAACCACTTTTCGCGAAGCAATTTTTCGCTTTAATTAATTACTATTATTTTTGTGCCTATATTTAATGCAAAAACTAAGTTACTGAGCAAATTATCGCCTCTCTTTATACTATAATTGTCGAAACTTATAATTTTTATCAAATCTTAAACAATATAACAATGATTCTTTTCAACAGTTCTATCTATATTCGCCCGCAACTGCACGGCACATTCAATAAGCATAATTTAATTTTAATTCAATTTAGAGGTTCTGCTTCCAAACTGTAGTAATTCGCTCTAAATTTGAAAAATAAATATTTAATTTTAATGTTTTTTATTTTAAATTTGTTTTAAACATTATATTTAATTTGCATCAAATTGGACGTAAGCTGGAAAGCAAGACGCAAACTGGCATATTTTGCGATCATTACAGAAAACACACTTTCTTCAAATCCACATTCTCCATTCTTCCCTAGACAAATCGATTTTTGCATTGGTATGCAAACGAGGCTGTAGAGCATTAGTGCGTTAAATGGAGAAATATTTACTTAGTAAAAATATAGCCTTCCTGTCCCAATAAATTTCTGGTACAAATTTGCGACATTCCAGCGCTTAGCAGAGAGTGCACTTAGCTGAAGATCACTCAACATGCACAGACAAAGTTGACTTTTTATTCAGATTTAAAAATTTGAACAATTCAGTGTATTTTCCACGCGAGTGCATTAAAAGATACATCATTTTTGCTATAATGTCTCTCAATAATGTATATTGTGCATTTTAGTTATATATTAAAACGCTTTTTCATGGTTGTGAAACTTACATCAATCTTGTGATTTAAACCAAAATTTAAATATACACCAAGTTCTAAATAGATTGGCGATTGTTTTATTAATCCACGTATATTTCATTAAAAGAGAAGCTTGCTTTAATGTAAAATAAATTTACGTTGTATTCCTAGCGTCCGATCTAGAGTTGACTAGTTATATAATTGGCCTGTGCCAAAATTAAATAATAAAGCTAACTGCATTGTAGTTTAAAATATATAATTCATGCATCTGTAGTAATATTAAACGAAATTAACCGACATCAACTCGATAGTATATTCAAGATATCAGCCTGATAGCAAGTTATATTTTATCAGCGAAGCATGTTCAGATATACTAAGTAATTTCATGGTGATAAATTTATTCACCATTAATATAATCAATGTACTTAAATTTATTCAAACTATGGATATATATTTTATTTGCTGATAGGCAAACCATTTCAGATTTTGGGAATATATTTGTCTTTCCAGAATCGAATGAGTTTGCAATATTTTTCTTCCTTTAAGCAATTCTTAGAATTGCAACCATTATCTCGTAAGATACGACTAGAACTGCAACATTTGAAATAAAAATGTACTAGCACTCTACAACCGTCGAAATGGGCAATGTAAATTGAAATTGATTATATAATAACAAAGCAAAGTTAAGTTTTATTTCATGTTAGCATTAATTAGATATTTTATCAAAGACAAAAATACACCGAAAGGCACAATATTACTCAATAAAAGCAACATTACTTATTAGAATATATGCTTTCAGATATTTACGTATTATGAATCAGATAATTTGATCAAGATACGATCTGGTGAAAAGTAGCGTATATTAAAATTGTTTTATTGAAATAAATATACTTTTGTGTACGAAAAGTTGATCTATTTGAGGCTATTGCCGTTTTTTGGCTGCGATAGTTAAAAGGCAGTTGCCTAATTGCCATGGAAATTATTCTTTAAATCTGAGTTAGAATAAAGTCAATTTCGTTTTTGCTGAGACGATTCCATTTCTATTTCCTGGTTTTGTAGACATTTTAATTATTAGGAAGCACCTTCACACTACTTCACACTTATTATTAGCTAAGCAAATGCATTTCTTCATCAAAAATGAGTTTTACTGTTGATATTTATGAACATCTGGGGATAAACAAAAACAACCTTCGTCCAAATTATCTCCAAATGTATTACAGACATAAGTGAAATCAAGTTTGCGAGCTAGAAGTAAACACGAACTCAAATATATCTAACCAGTCGTCGAACAGTATATAAATACTACAGTCAGTCACACACGTACTGACGCGTTTCGATCTTCCATGAAAATCATCAGAATACGACGGCTAACTGACTAGCAGGGATGAAAGCCGCATGTCAAAGTTTGCTTTCCCTTCATATGAATTTCGGTTTCATCCACGCTGGTCAGTTTGTCGTCGTACTCTGATGATGATTGTGTAAGGTAGAAACGCGACGGTGTGTGCGATTGGCGTTAGTTTTGCTATGTTATTCAACGAATGGTTAAATACTTTGGGATTAGATCTTCATTTCTGTTCGTACATTTGATTTAAATAACGGTTACCACCACTCGCGCAATCATTGATTATTTAATTGTATTACAGACATTGAAAAAATGTATTAGCCAATCAAAGTTGACATATACAAATCTAACAAGAAATCATGTGATTCGTGGCACATCGCTAGTGAACTGGTATGGAGCGTCCAAAGTCACAATTAAACTTAATATCTTTGCTAGGATGTATTGAATAATCTTTCATAAATAAGCAGAAGTAAGCAGATCTATTTTATTCACAAATCACATTCGTATTTACTCAGAAATTTTAACAAATGTATCTTCATTCGTTATACACATATATATATATATATATATATATATATATATATACGCATCATATATAAGCACGAAATTAATATACATTGAGATTATAACTTCTGCTCATACGGACTTCAGTTTACCCTTTTGGTCCCATTTGAACCATTTTTTAGTAATTTTGCAAAACCTGGTGATGAATTGCCAGCTAGGCCAGAACGAATGTAATCATGAGATAATACCTTTCGTTCATGCTGACTTTGTTTATCTTTCTAGCCACATTTCAACTATTATATATATATATATATATATATATATATATATATGTGTATATATATATATATAATTTATTTTTACGGTTACGTGGGCGGTTTAAAAATTTGATGCGCTGCCAGTTCGATTCGCCTACTGCACAATATGTGTATCATTTCCTCAAAAAAATATTTCACCACACATTTTTCCATTAAAATATCACCCGCGCCGCTAATTCTAGCTATTTTAACGGTTATATTGCACAAAAAATTGCTGATCCCAGAAGCGCAAAAAATTTGATCAAAATTTCAAATAGAATTAATGATTAAGAGACGTGTGCAAGGTTGTAGTGAGTTTTAACGTTTAGACGTGGAAAGGATCATTGTTTTAGTTTGATGAGCAATTTTTGTATGCTCGCATAAAATATAATATCTTTTAGTGCAGTAAGTTGTAGAAAAACAACCATTATGAAATTTCCTCTCATGATGAAAAATTAAATTTAAAACAAGCTAAATTATTTTATTCACTCTCCTGCTTTTCATATAAAAGTTTCCTTCTTTTAGACTTCGATTAATTAGAAAAAAGGCATAATTTCAAACTACGCAATAAAACGGCCAAGGTAAAGAACACAGCCTTTCTTGGATTTCTATAAATGAGCTGAAGTTTCGTGTACTCTTTTCTGAAACCATCCTCAGAGTTAGCTACATTTCCACTAAAAGAGTTAAACCCGGAAGAGCAAATGGATTAAAGCAATTTAGTTAGATAATAAATACATAATAAATAATCATGCAGAGTTATACAAAAGCCGAAACTGACTAATGTTTAACTGCCATATAATCGCATAAGTGGTTCATGGTTATATGTGGACTGTTAAAGTACACCAGGTCGCCGATTCATAGTGATGGTTTGTATTCGGAGATTTTCTTCTCGTAGATCGTCTGCAAACCAAGGCTGCTAAGCACTATCTGCCCAGATGCTAGTAGTTACATTTTCTTTCAGCAGCCGAAACTTCCTCTTTGCGTCTGGCACGCTTGCTCTCATTCCGTCAGTACACATTTAGCAATACAAGTTACCGCGCAGTTTAGACTCGGCAAGGTTCAAGCTACCATTCCCGGACAGACTAGCTTCAGCCCGCCGGTCGTCAGGCCGGAATTTCTTTAGTTAGATAGAAAGCAATTGGCACGTCAAACGCGGCCACGAGATCCTGATAAATCGTTAATGCTTAGGCTCAAGATTCCAAGGTATATAGAATTCATAGTTCCCCTTCCACACGTATTTTCTCCAGACATAGCATTTAAAATAACTACTGTATGCAATAACAGAAATGCGTTAGCCACATACGAAACTTTATGGATAACCGAATTGCAGTCGGATTTATGCAAGTAAAAAAAGCATCTCTCGATATTGAGCTTGAATCGAAGGTGATGCAAGAAATTTATTGGTTATTTCTTTACTTAACACTCTCTATACACTTACATTTATTATATTTTGTTTGGCTTTTTAGTAAATTTTTGTATAAAGTGATGTTCACTTGTAGATACTTAAGAAAAATATGAGAAATAAACGGTTCTTTTATCTGATACAATTTGTTGTTCTTTTTTCACATGGAAAGGGTAGTATGAATTTTATTAAGGCTCTTATTTATAAATTATATAGAATTACAACATTAGCAAATTTCCAAGCGATATGGTGGCAAATGAAACGACTGATTTCTAATGTATCATTGCTTCGAGCATCGTTAGCATCCTTGCTTACCAAAAACGAATTTCCTAATAACAGTAAAATTATTGTCTATTAGATAGGCTACATTTTAAATAAAAAATATATATGGAATTTGATGTCTATGAACAAAGGCTGAATTAATTCTACTAGTATGCGCTAGTCCAGAACAATTAATAAATTTAATATCTAAGTATATTTCAGGTATATAAAATTGCATTTTATACAATATATGGATTATTTAACAAAGTAAGCGCAATAATTGCGACTTTAATGTTGTTAACACTTAAGCGTAAGTAACAGAAAAAAATTAAGCAATATTTCACAGTAAGTATTCTTTTATGTATTCAGTTGATAAGGAAAATTTCGGTCAAATTCCTATTTGAGTTATTTGAATGCCGAAAAGAAATAGCTACTGTTTTTAACAATGTTTCAAATAGGGCAATTTTACGCTTTAATTGACTTCAAATTGGAGAAACATCTGTTTTATAAATTTATATATTTTTTTTTTTATAAATAAAAAAATATATATATATATATATATATATATATATATATATATATATATATATATATATCTTTATTATGTCCATTAACTTCGAATATTACACAGTATATTTATAATTAGGAAGAAAAAACACATTAATAACAAAGTGGATAATGGCCATTTATTTCGAGAATACTAAACTTCGCTCTACAATCTTTCATTTATATACATTCTGGGTTTTCATATAATTTACCTAATTAAATAAATATTAATCGAAATAAATGGCTATAATCCAATTTGTTATTAATGGGTTTTCGTCTAGTTAGAAATATATATATATATATATATATATATATATATATATATGCATATATATATGATATATGATATATTGATATATATATATGCTATATATAAACGAGCAGTACTCCACTGTCGCTGAAGCTTAAAGCCGAAAACTAGTTCCTGTGAATCCTTCAGTAACTTTTTTTAACTAATAGAAGAAGACTATTAACTACATCATCATAATTGGTTAATCCGCAAGCTGCTTTATGGAATCTGATATTTAAAATGTAGGTAAGCTTCAAATGGTGAAGTAAATATACGAAACTAAAATGCAATTAACAAATTAAATGATTCAATAATCAATGATAGCGCGGATAATGGCAAAATTATTTTAATCATATTTCCTCATTTGAGATAGACACCAATCCAAATTTATCCATTTACTTGCCTAACAAATAAACATAACCGTCAGTTATAGGCACTAACCCGTTTCAACTTACCTCTGTCATCATCAGAGCAAGCCCGATGACTGTCTGACAGTGACCATATTCCAATGAATGTGTAAGTAAAGTGAAACAAGCTCTACGTCTCTCAGCTCAAGTAGTCCTGCAAACATTGTACAGGAACCACAATGTCGGCTACACAATTTCTCTGCAATAAAGAAAATAATTTTTTGACATTATGCCACAATGATAAAGGTTATATGACTGAATAATTAATGATTACATGAATGAAGATGAAATTTCTTAAATTCAGATTTTCATAATTTATTCGTGTTCCAATTGTGATCATGGTAGGTTGAGACGCAACCTCACACGTGGAGAGCGGCAGTTTCCTAGGTGCAAATGATTGAATAATACTTGACGAGAATTTATCTGAAGTTCGCAAGATTTCTTTTTATAATTCATTACATCCTCAAGAATATCAATTTCTTAATTAACATAACCAAACAAAAAATTTGTTCAAACTAACAATAATTGATTGCGCGGGTGGTGGTAACAACTCTTTAATTCAAGTTTGCGAGCTTGGATTAAACACTAATCCCATTGTATTTAACCAGTCGTCGAACAACATAACAAAATTGGTGAACTACTATGAGATTGGTGTTTAATTCAAGATTGCAAAATTGATTTAAAGAATTTGTACAAACGACGTACTTCTTATCACAGATTAATCGTTTTATTTACATCGTTATTCACATTCATTAGAGGTTTTACTGATCTGCTTGATGTTTTGTGTTCTCTTTTACGGATATATCATCTGTAGTTTCAAACATTTGTCCAAACTAAGCAGTAAATGACAACCAAATTATTTTTTACGTTAACTCTTTCACTTAGACACTTCTTGTTATAAATTAAGTCAATATTTTGTTAGAATTTAAGCAATAACGTTATTCAAACGTTAATATGAGTATGCATAGACATACAAACATAACTGCCGATATATGCATATTTACGTTTAAATGGCTAAATATATGCACATTGAATTTTCCTTATTTTTGACGAGACCATCGCGTGAAAAGTTATAATGCCGATTGAAAAAACTTGCTTAGACGAATCATTTAGTTGAGTAATTATTGACAAGATTACTATTCACTAATGTCATACCATACTGGATGCGCAAAGATCTATATGTGCAAAATCTCTACAAATATACCTCTGTGTTTATACGTTTATATATATATATATATATATATATATATATATATATATAATATAATTATTTTATACAGTAATATAAATGCACAACGAAGTTTCGACTTTGTAAAATTAATAGCACTCGTAGGTCGGTAAAATCTAGAATCCTTTACATTTCCAGGTGCACAGATTTTTTTTGTCATTGATTGATGTGTACTCAATTTTCGCTTCATTCCGAAGCTTGTCGTAAAATGACGTTGATACTAGATTATCCGATTTTTTCCCGAATTTTCGGGAATTCATTTCCAGTCCCATCTACAGGATTGACAACATACTCACAGGCAAGAAACAAATTGTGTAAAATGTAGCATCCTCATTCAAGACAGATATATTTATATTATTTTACTTACTAAAGTATTTTATACATTTTTTCAGTAAAGTCAAATGTATGCTAGACTATCAGAGTTAAGAACCGCATATATAATGTCGCTTTGCATGTATACGCTTTTCAGTGTCATTCTTGCTAGTTAGTTTGTCGATGTACTCTGATAATGATAATGAAATAACTTACATATGTAAGTATAAACTAAGAATTATGTAGTGTAGAAAAGACAATCCATCCAATAATCAAACAATAATTGATTGCGCGGGTGGTGATAACAGTTCTTTAAAATACATTTGGAGCTTGAAGTAAACACCAATCCCATTGTATTTAACCAGTCAACGAACAGCATAACAATATTTACGCCAGTCGCAACGCACTGACGCGTTTCGACTTTCCAGAATAAACATCAAAGTACGACGGCAAACTGACTACCGAGGATCCAACCGCATTGCACATATATGGAAAGCAAAATTAGATATGCGGCTCTCTCCTCTAGTATTATTACATACATTGTACGTGACTGGAAATGTCAGCTGCACAATTTCTATGCAGTCACAAACTTGCTGTTTGTAGCTTTCGCCACACACACACACATATTTATATATATATATATATATATATATATATATATATATATATATAGACAATACAATTAAACAATAACTGATTGCGCGGGTGGTGGTACCAATTTTCAGTCACGTACAATGTATGCAAGCCTACTAGATGGGAGAGCCGCATATCGAATTTTGCTTTTCATATATATGCAATGCGGTTTGATCCTCGCTCGTTAGTTTTCCGTCGTACTCTGATGATGATCATGGAAGGTCGAAACGCGTCCGTGCGTTGCGACTAGCGGTAATTTTGTTATGTTGTTCGATGACTAATTAAATACAATAGGATTGGTGTTTACTTCAAGCTCGCAAACTCGATTTAAAGAATTCATTCAGTAGACCGGTTTCGTTCTTATTTGGAACTCATCACGTACTAGCCAGAATTTGCGCCGACATAGCTCATACCTGGGCACGTCTGCTCCGCAAACGTGCTCTAATCACTGATCCACCCTGTCCGCGGCAAAAATTGGTAAGCCACACTGAAGATTTTATAAGACGACATTACATCAGGAATTTCATAAGAGGAAGAATTCTACTCGTTGTTTACAGCCGAGCTACATTCTATCTAGGTTTATATTAAATTAAGACACAAGTTATTCAATTTTATATAAATGCAGAACATAGAAAGACTCAAAGAATTTCAACATATCCACGAAAATAGATTATAGAAGCCAGACTAAGTCTGAGGTGTTGTTATAATGCAAATCGATGATTCTATTAATCAACTGAGCAATATTCTTGACGGCGAACAGAAGTGCAAGTCATACCAACTAGATAAATGCAGATCAATACATAATGCGGATTTAAAATGAAATACAACTAAAAAGGCATGTGAAACAATTCAACAAAGAACCAATCACGCAATTTAGAATAAAATCGTTAACGTCACACTTCGTTTTACACACTCAAAAGCAGTCACCACATGCACAGCGAAATTGTACGGCATGCCGAAGGTTCTCAAAGCAGTTAGAACGAGTAGCACCACGCCAATTAGACCAAGACCAGCCTTCCACAACAACAACTGGTGGAAAATAGACAATCCTACAACCATGTACAAAGTTAAACGTCAAATAATTGCGTTCGCAATACATTCGACTCTGCAAGCAAATTTAAATAAGGATTTAATTCTAAGTCACAAATCTTTTCACAAGCAACCCTGTGACGAAACCATCGATTACCGCTGTTTGTCCATCGATAGAAACCACTCATTGTTCTCCGTACCTAAAAATCATCTAGAAATCCACCCTAGCATGTGCACCAAATATGGTGCATTAAATTTCAATGATCCGCATTTCACCGTCCGTTAGGAAGTCCACTAGCTGACGTCAACATGTCTTAGTTGTAAATATTCAGACTAAAATCAATTATTAAAAAATTCACATACATATCTCACGCATTTCGATGAAACCAACATAATTATACATAAATATGTCGAAACAAATAACACGTTAAAAGATTTCATCAATGTGGGCCATCACATTCAGCTTAATTGCAAGCGCGAATACACTCATCTTAAAACACTACCTTTCCTTGACTTGGTGCTACTTTGCAGATACATGCATTAGCACGGCGCTGTCACAATTTCGCAAAAGAGAAATTTCATAAGCCATTTATCATGCAGATTAACAAAATCTGCTCAGAAGAATTTCAATGTGAAGAACAGACATTGCTTAAAACCACTTTATTGGAAAATAGGTACTGAAAACGTGAAGCATAAACAGACGCCAAAAAATCAATAAAGCCGAACCCTATCAAAAGGCGGTATAATCAAGCAAAGACTTTAAACGGAACGCACCATCAAAAATCTTCACAATATAAATAAGAAAAGCAGGTGCATCTTAAATGCTTTATAAACATTTGATTCCAGATTATGAGGATTTGCTGAAACAGACTGTGATCAGAATGACAGTTGATCTAAGTTTAAGTAAAATCTAATTCACCTCAAAATTCATGGAGTTGATATATTTTTTAGGTTTAGTGCATTTTACAAATAGAATGTTGGCTCTGAATTCGCACTGTGAAGTTAATTGTACGAATTTTTGAATATCTGCATTTAACAATTTCAAATTTGCTGACCAAATATAAGGAGGATTCGGGCGTAATTTAGATTCCTCCAGTGAGCACTAAACGCTTTATAACAAAAATATTTTTGCTTTAGCTAAATTAATTTTGCAAGCTTGATATAAATACCTATCCCATTATATTTATCCAGACGCAAAACAAAGCAGGACTACCGACAGTCACACGAACTCGCGCGATCCTATCTTCTTTAATCTTCATCAGAGCTCGACGGTAAAGTGACCGGTGTGGATCAAACTACAATGCATATAGAAGGAAAGTAAAATCAGATATGCGTGTCTCACATCTGGAAGACTTGCATACATTGTACATGACTTATTATTATATATTTATAAGCACCTGACCCATTAATTACCTACATATGTCAGTATAAACTAAGAATTGTATAGTGTAGAAAAAGGCAATTCGCAACCTTCATTATAATAATTGTTATCACCGCCCGCGCAACCAATGTTCGGTTAATTTTACTCGACTTGGTTAAATATAATGAATTAGTGGTTATATCAAACTCGCAACCTTGTTTTACAGTATTGTTACCAAAGTCCGCGCAGGCAATGATTGTTTATTTGTATTACTTATACCCATGTGGCGAAAGCCGCTAAAAGCTACTGTTTATTACTGCATTGCGAGATTATTTGAGGTGAGAGCTGCTAATCTAATTTTGCATTCCTTATATACGGAATACGGTTTGATTTTCGCCAGACAGTTTGTCGTCGTGCTCCGATGATGATCACAGAAGCTCAAAATGCGTCTGTACGTTTGAATAATGAAGGTATTGCTACGTTTTTCAATGACCGGTTAAATGCAATAGGATTGATGTTTACTTCAAACACACTGAATTTTTTACGAAGACTTACCTTTCTGTTCATGATGACTTTGGCGTAGCCACCTGATGTTATTTGAACTTACTCCTTATTAGGTACACCGTATCTGATTGATTTATGCATACATGCTATTACTTTGCAAATTCAATGATAAATTTTATTAAAGTATGTCAATGTTCCTTTTGAAATACGATAGATGACGCCAATTAAGGTCAAAACTTAAGGCCTTTTCCGGATTAGTTAATTTGTATAATCGGTATTTTACGCATTTCAGTGAAATAAAGCCACACTTCGAAGTAATGTGGTTGGTACCAATTCCAAGATTGGTACGTATTATATACAATGTGTTTGGTTCAAGTGCTCTCAGAGAACTACTATATTTGAAGTTTACTCTACTATTTCTTAAATATGCATAGATATTTCAGAATGACCGGCCCAACTGTCTTATGCTACTTAATCAAAAAATATTGTGTTTGAAACGTAATGCCAGCTACTACTTCTTGGTTCCCAGTCAGTACGAAATTCATGCCTACGTGACATCACAGCTTCTGTTCATTCTTACCTTTTCAACTCATTCAGTTACGACATTTAATGCCATTACGCCAGATTTGTCATGCGTAATGCAAAAATGAAGATTCATTAGTTCTTCCCACAATTGAATTACTACATTCATCCATCTGAATTAGTATATAGAAATTTATGTTTCTAATTATGTTGCAGTTTTATATTCATTGCTATACCAGTAAAAACGCTGCATACTCCAACACGACCCTGTACTGCATAAAAATTATGATAAGTCAGAGGTGTAAATTGCATTATCTGTATGAAATTTTTTTCAATATTGCGATTAATCATGTAAGTTAAACTAAGACCATAATAACCTTATTTTAGAGACACACCTTGAAAAGCTGTGCTCGAAAAAAATTTTCCGCAACATACTTACAACAACAAAAAATATTTGGACAAGGTGTCATAGGTCCTGATCAGTTATTGATCTGCTCAGTTTTGTGGCTAATTAGTTTCCCTACCAAATAGTTATATTTCTACGAAATAAATACCAATTTCGCACAGCTCATTTTCTAAAACACCAAATGGTTATGTCTTAATGCATTGTCATAAATATGCAATTATAACGTAGTATCGATCTTCAAAAAAGGAAAATTCAGTAACGGAATTCCAACAACTTTACACACATGCAAATCCACTCTCACGTATGCCTAAGCATAGTTGGCAAAACAGTCCAGACTTGCAACAAGCAATAACTAAGTGCTGCCGACGAGAGCGTTTTGCGTAAACGAATAGACAAGTAGCAAGGAATTGAAGTAAGCTGACATTTTCGTTTACCTCCTGCAAAATGTTCGGCTTTGCTAATCGGCTGCAATTCGTGCATTTTGACGAACACAGGTTTGTCCATTTAACATATACAACGTCAAAGCAAACAGGTTCAAGTAAACAAAATATCACTAAATCATGGCCCGTACCATTTTCGACCGGTATGTGCACACACCTGTATTCCTCCATGCCGATAACTTAATTGAACCATAATTGATTGCACGTGTGGTGATTATATTTTTATAAAAAATCCGTTTACTAGTATGAGATAGGCAACAATAATGTTTTATTAACTCAGTTGCATAGCCAGGCATCAACACCGTCATTCGATCGTACTGACGCGTTTCGACCTTCCATTGGCGTGTTCGTGAATGCTAGAAAATTTTCCGCCGACACTGCCAGTCTAGCACAATATATGCAAGACCGATACGAATGAGAGCCGTATATCTTATTGTCCGTAATTTATCTATGAATTTCGATATGATCATCGTTGTTATGTGAGTTTTCTTTATCTGTTTACAACCATGCTGCGTACGTGCGTTAGACGGTAGTTTTGCTATGGTGTTCGACTTGAAAAGGGCGTAGCACAGGCAGAGCTAACTTCCGGAATAAATCAGTGTATAGTAGTGTACATAAATAGCGGACTGACTGCCTGGGTATCTTCATCATTATACACACACATATATATATATATATATATATATATATATATATATATATATATATATATATATAGTTGTGTATGTTTGCTTATTTTTAATCGCTTACATTGTAATTAGTTTGAGAAACAATTTAATTATATGTGCTGATAAACAATTGGGCTAATTTAGATATTTGAAAATTATTTTAGACCACTCATGCTACAAGCAGTTAACCAGATTTGAACTGGGGAATATAGGTATATATGAAGTGTAAATTTAATTGATTAATTCCTTGTTTAATTAGTTCATTTGATGTCCAAAATAGCGTATGGAGCGATAGGTAGAGATTCTTATTGTGTAACTTTGGCTTGTGTGCCAAAAGTATATTTGTGTGCTTTTATATTAGCAAATTATTTATTGATAATTATTTTATTAATAGTTACAAGGCGAAGCAATAAAAGTCGACTATGTATTCTCATTTCTTTTATCGAAATCCTATTAGTCAAGTCCTTACTCGTTTGTCTTGACTTCTTTGTTTGATGTGTAGCAGTTGTTCTAGCGGTATTTATTTAACTCTATCAACGATGTAAGTAAATAAGCCTATAGTATATAAATCATACTATGGGGATGAGTCGGTTATAGGATGATGGAGAAACGTATAGTGGCTTAATTGGCGTTGAACATTAAAGTAATGTACATGGGGAAATGTGTATATCTTTAGTAAATAAACTTATTGTAAAAAATTCTTTTCACCTCCCAGACATTCCCGATTTGTTTGATTACCGTTTATACTTCTTTCGAAAACTGCATAACTCTTATGTTCATGGTTTGATGGAAATACTTTTGTCAACACTTCCGGTCAAAATAATTTATGCGAGGCTACGTGGACTGAAAACCTAATATCACATTTTTCGGTGGGAGTCTTGTAAGTCTTTTGTCGACGTGCTCTAATGATGATAACTGAAGAGCTAAACGCGTCAGTACGTGTGACTGACGGTGGTTTTCCAATATTGTGCGACTGGTTTTATCAAAATGTGATCGATTTTTATTCCATTAACTTGTTTATTAGATATAAATTTAATTTGTACACAAACTTTGGTCTTATTCAAGCAGCTCATTGCAACCATTGCCAAGGCCTTTAACTTCTGGCTCAAGTTCTTTGAGATATTTTTTACATCTAATTAATTTGGTTTAACGTTATTTTCAATCAAATTGGATAGTTCCTAATAATCTCTTTTATAAGCATATGTCCAGACAGGGTAACCGTTTTGTCTAAATATGAAGAATTTTTATGCAATTCTCATATCACGCTAAATAGTATTAGATTCAACAAAATCTTGCGTTGGTTAAAGAAATTTGTGGTAAAAATATATTTTCCGTGATAACTCGAGTAAATTAACAACCAAATGTGCAACATATGGCCACTTTAAAGGACTATTTTCTATGATAAGCTATGCCAAAATATACTAGTCGACAAAATTGTTGAACAATGTTTCAGTTTAACTATGGATTATATTAAACAGCAAACGGCAAATACAATTTAATAATTTTACTTACTAAAGACACAGTAATGGAAAATAGTATGAATTTTGTTTATATTTCGTATATGTTTGGTATTAGTTTACATCTAAATATCTTAACTTCCGTTCCATTAGTCCGTAGTTTCTTTTGCAAGTTCAAAATTCAATCCCTTATTAATGTCTGAAAAGTTTCATGGGTAAAAAAAATTCCCAATATCCCTGTTAGACTTGCGAAAATAATTTTACAACTTGCTCCTTAGATTTGCGAATATACAGTAAAAAATATATGTAAATAATAAAACGTAATGGAAACTGAAACGAATTGTGTCACCAAAATCTGTAAATCATCAGCTAGGAAACTGTATTATTTCGCACAGTAAAATCGTTTTATGCACAATTGTAAAAAATGCAACGGTAGCAGTATTCCAATGCATAACATACATGGGCATGTGTTGAATCGATTATCCTACAACAAGGAGAAACATGAAATAATTTTCTGCTGATACACGGTCACTTTCATTCTTTTAACTTTATGAAAAAAATTATTTAGCTCCAGGACGATTAAAATTTTTGCTTTTTTTCGTCCAATGGAACATTCCGAAAACTCTATAGCAAATAAGCGCGTCAGTCAAACTAGTGCCTTAATAAAAGTACATTCACCATTTTCATACACAAATGAATTACACATACCGAATCATGTAAATTTAATCCAATATAAACAGGTATATATGTTGTGCCAGTATAAAAATGTATTGCATAAAGTGAAAAAGGTAATTCATCATTCGAACGATTTCGGCATTATTGGTAGCTCGTTGAGCACTTACCCGAGTTCGAGCCAGGGCATAACTTTATGAAGTTATTTATTCGCAAACTATTCCATCCTCGTCGCACGCTATAGGCAATATTTAGATATATGCCAACTTTGTTTAATCATTCCTTCGGTTGTAGTCAATTTGGCGTCCATTAAGACATGTAATTTTAAATAGCCACTCGTTATATCTCAGTATATAACTGACACAATACTATCTGGTTTTTTGGCAAGGAATTAAAGATTAATTGAAAAGTTTGTTCATAATTATTTTGTCAGTATAGATTAAAAAAATTTCGTAAGTTAGCTAAATTAAGTTATTATCTAGACCAACTGCATCCATCTTGGAAACTCGTCAAGTAGTTGCTAGAATTGGCCGAGTAGTGGGTTCGAATCGGGGCACATTTGCTCACAAGTATTGCCCTTCTTCACGGCACACGATTTTCAGATATCTACCAACTTATATTTTTAATCAGCCTTTCCTCCGGACGGACTCCATTTAACTCTCCTAAAATCTGAAAGCTAACAAAAAGATAAATGTTCTTACATATTTTAAAATTGATTGTAGTATACGGCTGGGGTGACACTGTGGTCGAGTGCAAAACTCCGAATCAGAAATATGTCGATATAAACTTGGTCGTTCTTAAATCTGACAAGTACCTGACAAGTATGTATTGGGTGTTGCGAACCTTGTAACAAATTAGTTCAGTTGTGACCAGAAGGATAAACCAAAGGCTGTATGAACGGAAAGTATAATCCCATGCACATTCGTTTTGTGCTTACTGGCGACTCATCAGTAGAAGCCGGTATTACGCCCTTTAACCACTATATATGTTGGTGAAGAATGTGGGATAATAGGACGGTACAATCTCCTAGACGAATGTGTAAACCTGCAATAGTGAAGCTAACATCGTATAGTCTATGACAATGCGACTTCAACGCTAACTCACACTATAATATATATATATATATATATATATATATATATATATATATATATATATATATATATATATAACGGAGTCTGTAAAGGATACTAACACTATGGCTATTGTGTTAGTAACCGATACCAACATTATTGTACCGAAAAGGTACATGGTACTAACACTTTGGTTTCCGAGTCGGAACATGGTACCAACATGATGGATATCAATTTATGCTATAGTTCACCGAAATTGAGAATTACAACAATTTCTGAACACCTGTTACTCCAGTAAATCCATACACTCTGGCCTTGATCGATATCAGTTATCACATTTTGCGGAAAGCATGACATCATTCAATTCAATATATAACAGTTAAATACTGTTTGTTGCGGAGGGCTAATAAAAATGCAAGTATGTATAAGTTGTTGCGAACCTAGTAACAAGTTTATCCTCCTGGTCACAACTGAATTACGTAAAGAATTGTCTTTGCTAACGTAAGCAAATATTAATTTTCACAAGCAAAATACATATAATCGAAATCCTGTCATACCGAATTTGAGCAATATATATATATATATATATATATATATATATATATATATATATACTTAAATTCGGTATGACAAGTATTATATATATATATAAATATATATATATATATATATATATAAATATATGCGTGTGTGTGTTTATTGATGGTGAGAACATTCCCTTCTAATACCTCGCCACGTAATATCCACATTAATTATATTAAATCGGAAATTTCAGGTCGATATTCAATTTATAATATTCCAAATTTAACTTTTGTTTAAATCGTGTTGCAACGATTATTGTTTAGCTTTTAAGTGGGGAAAAAATGGCAACCAAGACGCATGAGTCTACAAACGATAGTATTTGGCTTTTAAAGCACGTGGAATCAAACGAATGCAAAAAATGCAAATAAACTGACTTAGAAATGTCAGACTTTGCGTAGATGCGTGAAAATTAATAACTAGGCAAATTAAACAAGGAATAGGCTATTCGCGAAATATCACTTGACCAACAAAAATTAATACAATTACATATTTAATAAAATGGGCATTAATACATTTAACTGTAATACTAAAAATATAATTGTACGCAATTTGAAAATAAATATTCTTAAGAAGAGCTTGTGTAAAAATGAACCAAACGGAGGCAATGCTAAATCATGCGACGCCAAAATCGGCGTCGTCTAAATCTATTTTAAATCTAATTCGCGACCGCAGACTTTCTTTCGCTTCTTGAATATACTTCGAAGCAGTTTCTGTTCTGCTACTTTGCTTGTCATGTTCTAACATTTTTGTTGTTGCCACACCAGATTGAAAACGTTCCTTAATTTTGATTTTATAATGGGGGCCGGCAAACGGAATTCAAATTCAGGCTACAATTGATAAAAGGACACATGTTTCTGACATCTGTTGTGCAAACTAGAAGCCATGATACATTTATATATATATATATATATATATATATATATATATATATAGGCTCTACTTATATACCTTTGTAATTCGAGGCTTAATAAAATGCCTAGTGCCGCTTCCATGTGCTAAAATAAGAAGTAACTTTCTCAGATAAAAGAATCGTTTCTTTCTCATATTATTCTTAACGCTGTGAATGTGGTTCACTTATTTCTTCTATTGCGTTTAATCATTACCTTAAATACTGTCTGAAAAATATACGTCTTAGCTTTCATCGATTTTTTACGCAACTGCAGAGGTTTATTCGCCAATTGATCTGAAATGCGTTCCTGTTGTAATGTTATTTCATTCTCGTGATTAATCGTCTGGTCGATCGGCTACGTAAGTTGATCAAAAACTTGATCATTTATGTGGATCAACAATATTTTTAGTCGAAATTAACGACCGTTTCTCTCTAATTGCTGGTAATGGCATTTGTATAATCTTAAATTATTCTTCTAGGTTAGCTGTAATAAAGCTGTGTGTTAATGCTGCTTCAATTTTTTTCTTCCTTTGCGCGAAGCAGCATTTTCTTTAAATTGCATATTAATATAAATTGTTTGTATTTTCTTATCCTATATAAGTTTGTCTGTTTAGAGCACCACATTTAATATTTAACCAGCCCAAAAATAGTAAAACCAACGCCCTAGTTTTGATTTGTTGTTGGACTGGTTAGTCACAAAGGGATTGGTGCTTATTTTAAGTTCGCAAACTCGATTTAATGAAATGCTTTCACCACCCGCGCAATCAATGATTGATTAAATTTCTATAATGTACATTCATGTGGCGAAAGCTGAAAAAGTTAATGTTCGTGACTAATTAGAAATTGGTAAGCCGTCATTATAGTCAAGTAAATGTATGCGAGACTATTCGGGCTCAGAGCCGCATATCCTATCTTGCTTTCATATATATATATATATATATATATATATATATATATATATATATATATATATATATATATATATATATATATGTGTATTGATCATCGGTAGTCAGTTTTCCGTCGTACTATAATAACGATCATAGATGGTAGAAAGTTGTCAATATGTGTGACTGGCCTGGTTTAATAAAATGATATTGTTATTTCTTTTGAGCTCGAAAACAATTTAAAGAATTATCTGTATATTACCATATTTTTATAGACTTTGGCTAATTTTCTTTTTGGTTTGCATTTTAAATAATTCTTGGTGATTGTAATAAACGTGTATAAGCATTTATCGAGTAAGTGATTTCATTTGCCATGGTCAAGCTGTTATTTCGATCGGCACACTTGCTGATTTTAACTTCCGGTTGTGTTCTTCGGTCTAGGATTTTCAATGATGAAATTTAAATTGCTTCTGGTTTTGAAGAAATGATAGTTTTGGCCAATCAGGTAGAATAACATGGCTTTAATAATAATGAATTAGGTGTTGTGAACCTAATAACAAATTATTTCATTTATGACAAGAAAGATAAACCAAAGACAGCATAAACAGGAATGAATAATCTCATGCACTTTCGTTTCGGCCTTAGTGGCAACTCATCAGTAGGAGCCGGTATTACGCTTTTCCACACTATTAATATACTATATATATATGGATGAAGAATGTTGGAAAATAAGACTATACAATCTCCTATACGAATGTGTAAACCTGCAGTAGTGAAGCCAACATCATATAAAGTCTTCGACAATGTGATTTCAAACACTATGGCTATTGTGTCAGTACCCGATACCAACGCTATAGTACAAAACATGAACATGGAACTAACACTATGGTTGCCGAGTCTGTACATGGTACCAACACGATGGATTTCAATGTATGCTAAAGTTCACCGAAATTGAGAATTACAACTATTTATGAACACATGTTACTTCAGTAAATCCATACACTCTGGCCTTGATCGATATCAGTTATCACATTTCGCGATAATCATGACATAATTCAATTAAATATATAACAGTTAGATATTGTTTGAGGAGGCGAACAAATATATGTTTGTAATTATGTATTAGGTGTTGTGCACCTCGTTACAAATTAGTTCAATTATGACAAGAAGGATAAACAAAAGACAGAATTAACGGAAAGTGTAATCTCGAGCTTATTCGCCAGTTAGCCGAAACGAATATGCACGAGATTATACTTGCCGTTCATGCCGTCTTCATAATTGAACTAATTTGTTACTAGGTGGGCAACACCTAATAATTAATCGCATATATGTTAGTGCTCCGCCACAGACATTATCGAAATGGCTGGAATAAGTTTTTATGTTTATCCATGAAATTTCTTTTCATGTTGTCAGAGGTTTGTAATTTAATATATGTTTAACTTGATATAGTTC
>JAQBSW010005937.1:0-52885 GCA_029291075.1 Eudiplozoon nipponicum
TAAACAGTTGTGGTGATAGAGAGACAAATAGATAGATAGATAGATAGATAGATAGGTTTATAGATAGATATATCCATTACGAATCAAACTTTTGTGTTTATATTTTGTTATACTGAAGGAAAATCTTGAATTAATTAATTAGGCCTTCTCATTTGAATAATTAATAATTAGTTTTGTGTGTGCCTGACTTATATTGAAAATTCGAGTTAGATGCTGATCGCAATAGTCTAATTGACGACCAAAAGAATGAACTACATAATTATGCCGCCACGACGCATTCACGGGGTACAATTCTTTTTGATAGTCGTTTAATTGTCCTAATTAGCATCGGATTGGCATATCCTTGTGTTAATCGATTTGGTGTATCTCAAATGACTTATTTGCATAAAGACGCGGTGATTGCACTGAACTTTTTGGTAATATCAACATTTGATTACGTAGGTGTCCGAATGTGTGAAAAATTAAACTAGTTCAACAAAAAATGTTTTACATATAAATGACACACGTTAAGTGATGCATCGTAATTTATGCTCCTTGAGGGTTTTACATATAATGCATGTAACAAGGAGAGAGAGAGAGAGATAGAGACAATTGAAGAAAGAGAAGGTGCAGGAGACTGTGAGTGAGAGGGTATGTAAACAGACCAGAATTATACAGAAAAGTAGATTTTGTGTATCTATACTCCTCCAGGAGATAAATTTAGTTTAATTCTAAACAAATAAGTAGCAAATAATTCTATCGCTGTTATGAAAGTGGCAACTCAAATTGAGAAATTTGTAAGATATTAGACAATTTTTAATGCGGAATAATGGCTCAGATTCCGAACAAGACGTGTCCAGGTTCGAGCACATTCCGCGGCAAATACTGGACAGTCCTTAATGAGTTTCCAATAAGGACGAAACCGATCTACTGGGTGAATTTGCGTTTTTACATTATACAACTCTTAGCTCATACTGACAATTTTATACACATAAATTGTGCAGGTGTTTATATCAAGATCGCGACCTTGATTTAGGTAAATGATATCACGACCCACTTTATCAAAAAAACGTAGGAAAAACTACACGATAAATGAGTATACCGTCCAATTGCAACACGTCCCTTGGTAGGTATAGTGTGTAATACCGGCTTCTACTGATGAATTGCCACTAAGAACTAAGCAGGGAGAAACAAAAACAACGATAAATGACACGTTGGATAATGAGGAATTGGATAAAATATATGGTAAATTTGATCTAAATCAAGGTTGTAAGATTGTATTGGAAATCTTTACCGTCTCGGATTGTGTTATGTTTAGTGGTTTATTTTAAACTGGAATTGTCGAAGACATATGAATTTAGTACTATTATCTATTGAATACTCATTCGTATAGCTACTTTAATTTTTAAACTGCCCCCGTTTCTCGACTAAATATATGGTGGGGTTTTGGCGCAGTGCCGTTTCCAGTGGATGACTCGACAATGAGCACGAAACTCATGTCAATGAGATTATACCACTTCTTCATGTTGAATTTAGCATATCATTCTGCTTTTCTCTGAACTAATTTTCTTAACTGTTCGAATATTCCACGTCAAACATAGGTAAACGGGCATTAAATTAACTAAGATTGTTGTTGAATCTCCGCTATTTCCGTTCGCGGATTGTTGCTTTGAACCGTCAGTTTCGCAAAGATCCGATTGATCCTCATTTTCAAGAACGCATCGATTTTATCTTCGTTTTTGTTGGGTACAGATTCGTCTCTTTCTTCCGAAGGCTTCAACATCGTTCATACTAACCACTGTAAATGAGGTACGATCTAATCTTCGTTGACTGGTTATGTTTCGGTTTGATCTTGCCCAATCCATCCTCGGGCCTATAATCACGCACACACATGATGATTCTCACAATAGCAGATTTCAGCAAAAGATTGTTGTCGACACATATCGAGAGTGTTCGAAATAGATCAATAAAATTGATTAGTTAATCTATTTAAACTAAATTGACGGATAAAGAAATAAAAGAGCAGCAGTTAAAAATTATAAGCAAATTCAATTCTTCATATTTCATCGTTTAATTCTTATTATCTTTCTGCAATTGTTAACTAAATCATTTGTAGAGTGCAATATTTATTATTATTATTATTGTATTATTTATTTTTAATTGTTATTATTATTATTATTTATTATTATTATTGTATTATTATTATTTTTATTGTGTGTATTTTATTATTATTATTTTTAAAATTATTATTATTGTGTGTGTATTACACTCTAATTTTATATATCGAATTTATAACATTTTAGTCTAATCCTCAATTGTTCTGAAATTCTAACATTATTAAATTATTTATTGCTGACTTTCGACAGTTTATCCTAACTTGAATTAAATTATTAGTAAATCGGTATTATGTTTACTTTTTTCACTCCAAACAATACTTAGTTTATATTGACAAATGCATGTACCTAATGAGTCAGGTGTTTATATCAAGATCTAAAACCTGATTTAATTAATTATTATCACCACCCGCGCAACCAATTATCGTTTAATTATATAATCGTCAGTAATTTGAATCAGATCACCGCAGTTTCAATTACATGAACATACTCGTGCATGTAATTGCATTTAGTCGAGTGCTTCTTGCTGATAGGCATACGCTCTCACACGCTTAATTGATGAACGTTCAGTTAGTTAAAACTCATTAATAAATATAAAATCTATTAAAACCAATAAATAAATCCATTTAAAATTTCTGAGATGAACGAACTTTTGAAAAATACTTTTGAAATTGAAACCTGATATTTTAGAAAGAAAAGCCTGGACTGGAATACTGTAGCGTTTTTAGGCAACGACGATTGGGAAATTTGCATATGGTTTTCATATACTTTTTTGTGAATTTAATCAATTAGAACACTAAAGAAAGCCAAAGCACTATAAGTCTCATTTAATAATCTCATGATTACCACAAAAAGTTGGCAGCTTCCGTCGATCAAGGCCAGAATGTGTATACCTTTGCCCGCGGAGCAGGTGTTCAGAATGGGGTACTGTCCTCAGTGTTAATTTCTTTGAATGGTGTGGCACGTATTTATCCAGAAAGTGTTTGCATAGAAGTCGCATTGCTAGATATTTTATATTATGTTGACTATACTGTTTATTTAAAACACGTTAGTATAAAAGATTCCTCGGCCAAAGTGCTCCACATTTCTTGGCCAAATATGTAGTGGGTATTACGCGTTGTGCCAGATATTATTAATGAGTTGACAATAATTGCAAATCGCAAGTGTCCTTGAGATTATACCTCATGCTGACAGGCATAGCCTTGCAGTAATCGAAATTAAGGCTGATGTAGCTTCTAGGTGAAATTCCAACGTAATTAAGTGAAAGCTTGTTTGTGTCACTTAGACTTGAACGTTTATTCAATTTAAAAAAGCTACAGCTTGCAAGTTATAAGCAATAAGAAAATCTTTATTTTGGCTCCAGTGCATTTAATTCTTATTTCCTAATCTTGTCAAGAAATTGGGATATTAAGGAACATATTAAGTGCAAAATTGTTTGGTAAATTTATCGAAATAAGGCAATCAAACGCTTGAATACATTGCCTGACGAAAATACAATATAAAATTATTTTGCGTTAAAAAAAGTTAAAATTGTGTTGAAGAACAACCACTAAGATAAGAAGATTTATCTTCCTCTATAGTTTACCTGCTTTCAAACAGAATTCTACAATTTAATCGATCAGTTCTTTTGTTTATCAGGTGTGCGTCCTATTCAGGCATCTAATTGTCAATCAATTAGCCAGACCATTGACTAAACATTTAATTTCGCAAATAGTCGATCAATATGTCTGATTATCAAGTTACAAAGATATAAAATGTAAGGAGAAATTATCACTGTGCAAAATTATCCAACAAAGAATAAATTTAAAAATAAATGTGAAACACCTAATCCGTAACACATCCTAGCTTATTTGGTATGTATAATAGGGAAAAATCCAATAATCCACTTACGTATAAAAATTGGGAAATTACTGATTATGATAACTGAGTGGACGTACAGAGCCAAAAAACTCTAAAATTATTATCAAGAGCTACAATCGTCGATCAATTAATCAAAATATCAATCTATCTATCTTTCTAATCTATATATCTATCTATCTGTTTGTGTCTACCTATTTCCCTATCGATTTCACACTGTTTCAGTTATATATAACTATATAACTCCATTTATATCTATCAATATACTATTATATCTTTCTATGTTTCTTTCCATCTATAAATCTAAATATCTATTTACCTTTCTATCTACTTCCATTATATTTTCTTGTAGATATTTGTCTATTTATCGATATATATATATATATATATATATTTAATGAACTGTATATCTTTCTAGCTAGAAACCCAACTATCTTTCAGTTTATATTACCATAAATCCATATTATATAACTGTGCTATAAAAGCATGCTTTACAATATATTTGTGCGTCAATATATGATTTAATTCTCAACTCAGTTTAAAAGTTAATAATAATCGCTTACCTAAAATTTATACTACTTTAAGTGTCTTGGGATGCGATTGCCACTTTGAGATATCAACCACTACATTTTACTTCAATGCAGATAGGCCGAGACCTGATAAATAGAATAATTTTCATTTTGGTATATCGAAAATGATCAGTTGTCTTGAAGATTTCAAAAACAACCTCTTTTAGCACCGACAATCGCAATTAGGCATACGTTATGGAGATTAACAAAGAATGCAACAAAATCTCAGCTTGCTAATTGATAGTTCCGACAGCCAGATCTCAGATTCGGAATCTTGAATCGGTATGTTTAATTCACACAAACGTATAGCATCTATGAGTGCTGTTAATCACTTGAACCAAGGATTATGAACAGTAGCCGCAATGAAGAGTAAATGGCGGTGCTACATCAGGAATTCCACAATAATATCAATATTGTCCCCTACTTAAAGCTAAATTGAGAGTTACCTGAAAGCATTTTCAAATGAGACACAAACGAATAAACATTACAGAGGGAGCACATAGGAGGACTCAAATCGTTTTAAGGAAGTTTAGAAAGATTGGAAACTACCGAGGTATCAGTAGGGCGTATGAAGCAATTCAACAAAGAACCAACGATACGGATTCAAGTGAAGTCATTGATATTACACACTGTCTTAAACAAGCCAAAAAGTCGACACTCGCACGGCTATAACGTAAAGCATGCCTAAAGTACAAGAATAATTGGAACAAGCGACATTCCGTGGTGAAGACAAATAATGTCAATTATCAACGCTCTACTCACTCAAAAGAAAGGGAGAAATAAAATATCTTAAACCCAGTACAAAGTAAAATGTCACGCAAATATTATTACAAAACCATAGTTGCCAAAATCATCAAATACGTTCGGCAGGATGGCCCGGTAGTGAGAGCACCAGGTTCACCATAAGGACGAAACCGGTCTACTACATGAGTTGCCTTTTCTACACTATACAATTCTTAGTTTATACTGACAATTATATGCACATAATGGGACAGGTATTTATATCAAGATCGCAACCTTGATTATAGTAAATACGTTTATATTTTCATCGATAGTAAAAACTCATTATTCCAACTATCTCCAAGTTATAAAAAATTCTTCTCATCAAGTGTATTATAGATTTGTAAATTAACTTTAAATGTCAATGTTTTGTGCATTTCGATGGAGCAGTGACGCACAATCCGTTAGTTATTCTACTAGTTGACGTCTACTAATTCTATCTGGAAACATCAAAACAACAACTTATTAACAAATATGTATTACGTGTTGCGAACCTAGTAACAAATTAGTTCAGTTTTGACCAGAAGGATAAACCAAAGGCAGCATGAACGGAAAGTATAATCTCATGCACATTCGTTTCGTGCTTACTGGCGACTCATCAGTAGGAGCCGTATTACGCCCTTTAACCACTATATATTTGGTAGAAGAATGTGGAATAATAGGACGGTACAATCTCCTAGACGAATGTGTAAACCTGTAATAGTGAAGCTAACATAATCTAAAGTCAACGACAATACGACTTCAATGCTAACTCACACTATATAATATATATACCGACTTTAGATTATGTTAGTTTCACTATTACAGGTTTACACATTCGTCTAGGAGATTGTATCGTCCTATTATTCCACATTCTTCTACCAAATATATAGTGGTTAAAGGGCGTAATACCGGCTCCTACTGATGAGTCGCCAGCTAGCACGAAACGAATGTGCATGAGATTATACTTTCCGTTCATGCTGCCTTTGGTTTATCCTTCTGGTCACAACTGAACTAATTTGTTACTAGGTTCGAAACACCTAATACATACTTGCCTATATATTAGTTCTCCGCAACAAACAGTATTTAACTGTAATATATTGAATTGAATGATGTCATGCTTACCGCGAAATGTGATAACTGATATCGATGAAGGCCAGAGTGTATGGTTTAACTGGAGTAACAGGTGTTCGGAAATTGTTGTAATTCTCAATTTGGGTGAACTTTAGCATAAATTTATATCCATCAGGTTGGTATCATGTACCGACTCGGAAACCATAGTGTTAGTATCCGGTAATCATCGATTTAAAAAAGGTATCAGTTACTAACACAATAGCCATAGTGTTAGTATCCTTTACAGACTCAGTATATATATTATATAGTGTGAGTTAGCATTGAAGTCGTATTGTCATTGACTTTAGATTATGTTAGCTTCACTATTACAGGTTTACACATTCGTCTAGGAGATTGTACCGTCCTATTACTCCACGTACTTCTACCAAATATATAGTGGTTGAAGGGCGTAATACCGGCTCCTACTGATGAGTCGCCAGTAAGCACGAAACGAATGTGCATGAGATTATTCTTTTCGTTCATGCTGCCTTTGGTTTATCCTTCTGGTCACAACTGAACTAATTTGTTACTAGGTTCGCAAAACCTAACACATACTTGCATAGTAGATAAATATTTAGCAAAAGGGTGAGAGCATGCAGATAGCGTACATCTGAAGTGTAATCGGTTCACTTAATATTAAAATATGTTTTACTTGTATTCAGATAAATTTTAGTTTTATACTTACGCTTTGTACAGGCACAAAAGAAATGTGAACCGTAAATCGTAGAATAACACATATTATTTTTACCTATATCTACAGCCAATATCCTGGTTACTTTAATGATACTTTTGTTCGTCTAATCATAATTGTACACACAAACACACACATATATATATATATATATATATATATAATTAAATTATTATGGCATTATTATTATTATAAGCCTTGTTAAGGTATGCTTAACATCGGATATGATGGGTGATGACGTTCATCTCGTATACCGGGTTTGTGCTTTTTCGGCATTTACATGCCAGAATTGACAGGGTCAGGGCTTATACCTGGGCACATTTGTTTCAGATTTTTTCAACTCATGCACTGCTTCATCAATGCCGCGAAACACTGAAAAAATTTCAATTGCCTACCAAGTTATGTTATTTTGTTGATTTTTCTTACATGTGGAGCCTATTTGGCATGGCCCAGAATAAAGAATCAGATCAACATAATAAATCGAATTTGCTACCTTATTCGAGGTAGTCAAGATTGAAGCACAAATAATATATAAACGAAGGTTTTTGTGTGATCGTTATTCTAAGTACCAATAATAAATAATCATGTATTGCTTCCTCGTGTCTTCCGATTCATAAGTGACGGATATACTAGAGGAACTCCGACATCGACCTTATTATTACGGCGGAGGATAGCAGAACTTTGCTCACTTAAGAGTCGCCTCGTTGATGAGACCTTAATTCGAGGAAAAACGAAATTACTATCTCCTCGCTAACAAATGGGGGCCCACATATAACACATCGATATGTGGTTTGGTTTCATTCTATAATGATAGATCTGGTGTGGCCAGTTGTATTTCTAGATCAAAATCAGTGCAATATAGGCTTAACCAAAATTGAATGGGCACAAAAAACTTTAATTTCACTGTAAGTTACAAGTAGAGCGCGGCTTGCGACAGTTAGTTGATATATTGCAAAACTAAGTAACATTTGTGCATCGCATCAGCCTCGGCCGTGGTGTGCGAAACTCCGAGGCAGATCTGCCCCTGTTCCAACCCCGGTCACGGAAAATTCTTGCAAAAACTTTCCGAATTCCCAATATTGATGAAATCGGTCTATTCGAGGAATTCCCTTGATAACATAAACAAAGTTTAGGTCAGATTGACAACATATATTATTAAAATCCTGCGATTAAACTTCAATTAAATGAATTATATATATATATATATATATATATATATATATATATAAATCTTACAAGATTGACGTATTCTAAAATTGAGCAGTTGAAGGAAGATGAAGCAGTGCTACAGGCAAGAATTGAGTGTGTATCTTGTGTATTAGATGAACTAAGTCTTTTGCAAGAATGAAATTTTTGATGTTTTTGCCGACAGTTATGAGGAAAGATAAAGTAATAATTTTGAACAAATTGGAAAAAGATGTAAAACCTGGAGTTTTGTGTGATTTAATACCGACCGATCTTGATAAGCGTGTGCTTAACTTATCAAAAGTGCCAATCGATCAGCTAACAATGGAGGCACTATCGATGGGCCGAAATTATGGAATACATCCTTCTAATAAATGCAATGTTGATTTTGAGGCAGCATTTGAATTGTTATTTGAACAAACAGCTGACTTGGAGCCTACCAGTATTGATTATAAAAATTGGTTCAAGGCTACACTAGTTGATCAGGCTTCACACTTGAAATCGTCTAAATGTGCGGAGCAGCATGCGTTGACACAACAGCATCTAAATGCACTTAGAAATATCAGCAGAAATGCAGACATCAAAATACTACGCGCTGATAAAGGAATGAGCGCAGTTATAATGGACAAATCTGAATACGTACAAAAGATGGAAAACGTGTTAAATGACAATACAAAATTCACACGTCTAGACGATAAATCAGATGAAATAGACAAGGTGAAGCGCAAAGTAATTAATGAAATTAAGATTTTGACAGATGCCGGATTTATTGATGAGGCCACTGCACAGAAGCTCAAGCCAGTTGGATCATCTACACCAATAATGTACGGATTACCAAAAACACACAAAAGAGGTTGTCCTATGAGGCCAATTTATCAATGGTAAATTCTCCGTTTCATGCACTAGCTAAATGGCTAGTTCGTTTACTTGAACCATTACGTAAACTACTAGGTAATTATTCGGTTGCCGATTCGTTTGAGTTTGTAAACAAAATTCAAGATATAAATGTTAAAAACAAGATTATGGTATCTTTTGATGTTACGTCTTTGTTTACAAATGTTCCAATTGATGAAACCATTGACATTATAGTCAAAGCGGTAGAACACGATATATTACCATCGCCGGTGCCAGGTCAAACTCTACGCAAGCTTATCTTATTATGCACGAAAGACGTACGATTTCGTTTTAATGGAAACATCTACAAACAGACTGATGGTGTCGCAATGGGAAACCCCTTATCTCCAGTGTTGGCTGAGATTTTTCTAGGGCACCTAGAAAATACATCATTAAAGAGTGACATAAGTAAATGTACTCAATATATACGGTACGTGGATGATATATTTCTTGTACTTAAAAACAGGTCGCAATCACGAACATTGCTTCAAAGTTTCAACAAAGCACATAAGAATATCGGTTTCACGTCAGAGCACGAGAAAGATGACTGTCTGCCTTTCCTTGATGTACTGTTAAAGAAAGAAACTAATGGTAAATTAAACAGAACAATTTACCATAAACCAACATGGTCTGCACAGTATTTGCATTATAGCAGTTTTGTGCCATTTCAATATAAATTAGCAACAGTTCGTGGTTGCTTCTCAAAAATTGACAGGTTGGTTAGTCAAGATTCTAAAGAAAATGAATATAATAAGGCAATTAACGATTTAATGTCTAATGGCTATCGCAGACAATTAATTGAATCAATTATTAAAAGGGGAGTTAACCAGAAACAGACGTACTATGGGCCAGAAAAGAAAACCGTCTATCTAAACATCACATTTAAGGGGGATGCAGTTTCCCGAATGGCACAAAAGAAAGTTGAAGCAGCATTGACACGCACATTTAATACAGCCAAACTACGAGTGTTATTTAGGGTAACACACTTGCATTTGCTAGCAATCTAAGAGAAACAGCCGAAAATGTCGATATCAAATATTATTTACCAATATACATGCGCAAGTTGTCGATCAACTTACGTAGGCCGATCGACCAGACAGTTAATTACTCGAATGAGGGAACATTGCAACTTGAACGCCTGTTTTAAATCAAATGGTGAATACACGTCTGCTATTGCGCAACACATCATCGAAACAACGCGCGTATGTTCTCCAGACGTAGCATTCAAAGTAATTACTAAATGCAGAAACAAAAGGGAGCTAGCCACATACGAAGCCTTATGGATAAACAAATTGCAGCCGGATTTATGTAAGCAGAAGAAGCACGTACAAACATTGAGTTTGAACTGGATGTGACGCACGCAATTTGATTGGTTTCTATTTTTCACACTCGCTTTGTTCACGTATTTCTATCTTGTTTTGCTTTCCAATTTATATATAAGATATGTTCATGAGTAGATATTTGAGAAGATCATGCGAAAGAAAATTTTCTTATATCTGATAAAATTTCTTTTTGTTTTTGCACATAAAAAGGGTACAATGAATTTTATTAAAGCTCGCATTTCAAAAGAATATATATATATATATATATATATATATATATATATATATATATATATATCTTTATTATGTCCATTCCTTTTTAATTTAACAGTATTCTTGTAATTAGGAAAACACAAATAACAAAGTGGATAAAGGCCATTTATTTCGTGAATACTAATCATCTCTTATACAATCATATATATTTATACATTTTGGGTTTTCAATTGATTATGATAGTGGTAACAAATCTGACTCGTTTTTACTGCTGTTCCTTGTTTTGACTAGTTGGTGAGTGTGTATGCGTTTGTGTTTGTGTTTGTGTGTGTGCGTGTTTGCATGTAAAGGTCATTCTCGCAGTATTGCTAAGTGATGTCTGATATCTTGTCATTATTGTTTTGATAGCTTGAGAATAAAACATTTGTGCACATTGTTCACTGTTACATATACAAGTGCTATTTATCCCAGTATAATTGATCGTTTCACCTCGTTGCGCAAAGTTTTCACGTGGTAACAACGCCAGTGTAGATTGTAGTGTTAAACGCTCACATTGTTTGAAGACTTCTGTCATCGTATGTGCCTCTGTTATTTCCACTTCAGTTTGTTGCCAATCCGATTGTACGTTTGTTGATTCTAGTCGAGGGCCTGTTTGTTCTTGGCTGGATACTAGTTGAATGTTGTTGAATTTTGTTATTCTTGGCCAGTCGATAAGAATATCATGTTGATGAAACTTTTGAATATTAAAGTCAGGTGCTTGTTGTTTTATGTAAAGGGCTTCATAGATAAATAATAATTTTTCTGATTTTGCTTTATGTAGAATTGTGAAATTGGTCGAATTGACTGGGTGCCCCGTTGCCATTATATGATCGGAAATAGCTGATTTTCCTGACGGTGCCAAGCATTTGTTAATCAATTTCAATGACAAATGTTGCTGGATTCTGCTTATCAATTGCTTCTTCGTATATCCGATATATGTGCTATCGCACATACATGAGAATTTGTAGACTATGAATGATTTGGAGAGAATTGGCAATTGATCTTTGGCATCCAACCTCATGATTCTCTGTGTACTAAATGTCATATTAACTTTAACACTGGGAAAGTTGTCCTTAGTTATTCTATTCAGCCGCCGTGCAATTATTGAGGCTGGTACGTCGCCTCTAAATGATAAGTTTAGGAAAACCTGCTTGACGGTATCCTCTCTAGTACGAATCTGCCGTGGTCTGATGTTGACATCAATGAAACGCTCTGGGTAGTTGTTCATTAGCAAAATTTTCCTGAGGTAGCCCAGTTCTTCCTCAATCTTGTGTTCAGAGCAGATCTTCCTGATTCTGTTTGCTAGGTTGTTTACTAAGTTTCTTTTGTGGGATTTTGGCACACTACTGTTATAGTGAATGTATTGTCCGGTGAAAGTGGATTTTCTATGTATGGCCAGTGTCAAATCTCCGTTTGCTTCTCGAGTGATTTTGATGCCAAGGAAGGGAAAATGTCGTCTTTCTCTACCTCGAGAGTGAATTTGATGTCTGGATCGACTCCATTTGCTTGTTTGAGGATTTCAGAAGAGTCTGCTGCTTCTGAGATGAACAACAAGATATCATCTACATACCTTTTGTAAAGTGCGCACTGGTCAATTATACCTTTTAGGCTCGTTTTTTCCAGGTGATACATGTATAAATCTGCCAGGAGGGGTGCGATGCAACTTCCCATAGCTACACCATTGATCTGACGGTAGTATATTCCTTCGAATGTAAATTGCACGTTTTTAGTACATGCTAATATGAGGTCTTTGATGTCATTGGTGTCTATAGGGAAGTCAAAATACTCATTTTTGATGAGGTCACACAAGATCTCCGTTGTCTTATCCAGTGGTATGTTTGTAAATAAGGATGCGACGTCAAGCGAGACCATTTTATTCTGTAGGATGTTCTTCCCCTTCAATTCATTTGCTAGTTCGAAGGAGTCCTTGATATTGTTAGCGTTTATGATGCTCCGTATTGGTTCAAGTAGTTTGTAGAGAAATTTGGCTGGTTTATGTTGTGGAGCGTTGATCATTGACATAATGGGCCGCATCGAAGGAGCTCCTGAGTCTGTCACGGCTTTATGAGTTTTTGGTTTGCCGTACAATCTTGCGGTGTTTGTTCCGACTGGTTTTGCTTTTTGGATGTCTTCTGTGAGTTTTGATCTAATCTCGGAGTCAGCCATCGATGTTAGAACATGTATGTAGAACATGTATGTGCGGTAGCACATAAATCGGACGTACGAAGAAGCAATTGATAAGCAGAATCCAGCAACATTTGCCACAGAAATTGATCAACTAAGGCTTGCCAACCGTCAGGAAAATCAGCTATTTCCGATGGGCACCCTGTCAATTCGACCAATTTCACAATTCTACATAAAGCAAAATCAGAAAAATTATTATTTATCTACGAAGCCCTTTACATAAAACAACAAGCACCTGACCTTAATATTCAAAAGTTTCATCAACATGATATTCTTATCGACTGGCCAAGAATAACAAAATTCAACAACAATCTACTAGTATCCAGCCAAGAACAAACATGCCCTCGACTAGAATCAACAAACGTACAATCGGATTGGCAACAAACTGAAGTGGAAATAACAGAGGCGCATACGATGACAGAAGTCTCCAAACAATGTGAGCGTTTAACACTGCAATCAACACTGGCGTTGTTACCACGTGAAAACAACTTTGCGCAACGAGGTGAAACGATCAACTATACTGGGAAAAATAGCACTTGTATATGTAACAGTGAACAATGCGCACAAATGGTTAATTCTCAAGCTATCAAAACAATAATGACAAGATCTCAGACATCACTTCGCAATACTGCGAGAATGACCTTTACATGCAAACACGCATACACAACACAAACACAAACGAATACACACTCACCAACTAGTCAAAACAAGAAACAGCAGTAAAAACGAGTCAGATTTGTTACCACTAGCATAATCAATTGAAAACCCAAAATGTATAAATATGTATGATTGTATAAGAGATGATTAGTATTCACGAAATAAATGGCCTTTATCCACTTTGTTATTTGTGTCTTCCTAATTATAAGAATACTGTTAAATTAAAAAGGAATGAACATCATAAATATATATATATATATATATATATATATATAT
The DNA here is from genome assembly GCA_029291075.1 of Eudiplozoon nipponicum. Taxonomy (NCBI): domain Eukaryota; kingdom Metazoa; phylum Platyhelminthes; class Monogenea; order Mazocraeidea; family Diplozoidae; genus Eudiplozoon; species Eudiplozoon nipponicum. The sequence goes on from JAQBSW010005937.1 coordinate 13,853, forward strand.
ATATATATATACATATATATATAAATTTAATTTACTTTACCATGTATGGTGTGAATGATATGTAAAAAAATCGGTCCGCGAATGACGGTAACTGATTTTGATTATTTTAAGCTAATGACTTTCTTTCGTAAAGGAAATGACTAGCATCTGTCAAGCTTTTATAAAATTACTAACTGAAACATTGATAAATTCACTGAGTAAAATGCTTTCAAGTTATGGCTTCCTTGCTGACGTGAGAACCTCGTTTGTATAGTATAAATAAATTTTAGGCAGGAAAGCTTAGATAGATAGTTAAGCAGTCTGGCAAAATATGTACAGATAGCCAAGTTTATGGTTAAGAAGATAAAGTGATAGATATATTATTTTATATATTGATGGATTTGTTGTTTTATAAATCGAAGAAAAAACAGATAGAAAAGCGGATATATATATAGTAATTTATAGAAGTATAATTCGCTTCGTAGATCCATTCATTGCCAGTTTAACTAAGATTGATTTGATGGTTTAACTATAAATGGGATTTTATGTAAAATGATCTTGTTTCTGATTTTGTTTGTGAACTTGAATGTGAATTCAGTCGTGTTGGTCAATTTTTCCGCGGCTTGGCGAATCATGCCGATATTTCATACATCGGACAAGCTTTGCGAAATCACAGTCGAGACACCACAGATTTGCGCAATGTTTCGGAGAAGCCGGTTAATGTGCCTTCCTCGACGTTTATCTGCAATGAGCGTAAGGCCATACCTTCGGATAATGACAGGTTTACGCATCAGAATCGCCTTAATACAGCGGGTGGGGTGACAATAGTCGGAAACAGGCATAGTGTGAGTTACAATGATTTCACCTTAATAGCATTATTTTAAAATACATATCAGAATAATAAATCGTTAGACATTTCGTATTTATATCAACTTTGGAGGGATATATATACTAAGACTGGGTTTTCCGCATAAAGAATGAGTCTCATTTGTAATTCATAGGACAACCCATAGTTGAAACAAATGTACTCCAATCGAAGAAAATGACGTGAGTTGAATATTTAAATCGTCAGCCGTTTAACATCGTGCTCTAACGAATATAAAGGGATCGACTGAATGCAAAATTCTTCTCTGATGATATTAGACATAACTTTAATCTATCTATTTTTTAATGAACTGGTTAAACTGCCCATATATGCTCCAACAAATAAAGATGAAAAAAAAACTTTTACAACGAAAATATTCAAATAAATCTAGTGTCCGTTAATAAATCACAAGGTTTGGTAATTATAATACGGTGGCAGCAAACAGTATGAATCTTTCTCTTTCATTCTACATGCATTGTGGTTTGATACTTGTTTGTCAGTTTGCCGTCGTGCTTTGATTATTATCATGGTAGGTGCAAACGCGTCAGTACGTATAACTGACTTTGTTAGTGTGCATTAGGTGTTGCGAACCTAGTAACAAATTATTTCAGTTGTGATCAGAAGGATAAACCAAAGACAGCATGAACGGAAAGTATAATCTCATGCACATTCGTTTCGTGCTTACTGGCGACTCATCAGTAGGAGCCGGTATTACGCCCTTTAACCACTATATATTTGGTCGAAGAATGTGGAATAATAGGACGGTACAATCTGCTAGACGAATATGTAAACCTACAGTAGTGCAGCTATCATTTTATAAAATCTCGAAAATGCAACTTCAAAGCTAACTCACTCTATATACTATATACCGAGTCTGAAAAGATAATAACACTATGATTATTGTGTCAGTAACCGATACCAAAATTATAGTACCAAAAGATACATAGTACTAACACTATGGCTGCGGAGTCGGTACATGGTACAAACACGAAACGAATGTGCATGAGATTATATTTTCCGTTCATGCTGTCTTTAGTTTATCCTTCTGGTCACAACTGAAATAATTTGTTACTCGGTTCGCAACACCTACTACATACTTGCATATATATTAGCTCTCCGTAACAAAGAGTATTTAACTGTTATATATTAAATTGAATGATGTCATGCTTACCGAGAAATATGTTAACGAATATCGATCATGGCCAGAGTGTTTAGATATACTGGAATAACAGGTGTTCAGAAAGATTTGTAATTCTCAATTTTGGTGAACTATAGCATATATTGATACCCATCATGTTGTACCATGGACCGACTTGGTAACCATAGCGTTAATAAAATGTACCTTTTCGGTACTATGCTGTTGTTGTCGGTTAATGACACAATATCCATAATGTTAGTATCCTTTTCAGACTCGGTATATATATTATATTGTGTGAGTTACCGTTGAAGTCGAATTGTCGTACATTTTATATGATGTTAGCTTCATTATTGCAGGTTTACACATTCGTCTAGCAGTGTGTACCTTCCTATTATCCCACATTCTTCACCCAGATATATAGTGGTTAAGGGGCGTAATAACGGCTCCTACTGATGAGTCGCCAGTAATCACGAAACGAATGTGAATAAGATTATACTTTCCGTTCACGCTGCCTTTGGTTTATCCTTCTGGTCACAACTGGACTAATTTGTCACTAGTTTCGCAACACCTAATACATATTTGCATATATACTAGTTCTTGGCAAAAAATAGGATTTAACTGTTATTTACTGACGTTGTTGTACGACTGGACAGATTGAATGAGATCGGTTTTTATCAGAATTTTGCAAACTTCATTTAAACGGTAAGAAATGTTTTCGGTAATAGTTATAAGTTAAATGGTCAGGAAACACAGTTGAACTAATGAAAATCATGTTAATTTTTATCATTTAAATTGTCTAGTTTATTCAATTTTAGAAACAATCTAATTATTGATGAAATTTTATTACTATTCTATTGACTTAGAGAATTGTCTTTCTCGCTGCAAAAGTTGCGATTGTGATATAATAGCCAATCCCATTGTATATACAGTTGTCAGTGAGAACTAAACCTTGTATAATTTAGAATGGGAAGTTCATCCAATAGACCGATTTCTTCCTTATTGGGAACGCTTCAAGTGCTCTCAAGAATTTTCTGTAGACAGGGCTCGAATCTTGTCACGTGTGCTTTGGAGGCTAAGACTAATCACTGTGCAACTCTCTCCGCGGCATATTTCGGACAGTTTGTAAATGGTTCCCAATTAGGTCGAAGCCGGTCCACTGAATGAATTGCTCTTTTTACATTATACAAAATTTAGTTTATACTGAAAATGTGTGTGTATAATAGAAATGGTGTTTAAACCAAGAACGAAACCTCGATCTAAATTATTGTTAATCTAAATAATAAATGTTCAATTCAATACCACATCCCCATGTAATGTGGAGTCTGTTCTATAACGACAGATTGAGGATGATTATTCGGAATTTTATGTCTTAAGTGATGCCATATGGACTCCACCTTAAGGGAAGAAAGACAGGTGTAGGCATGTAGTGGGATTTGTGTTTATACCTAGATCAAAGCTTTGATTTAAACAAATGTTATCACCGCTCGTGCAAAAATCATATTAGTTCTGTTTAAAGAATGCAGTAATTGCTTTCAAGATACACAACAGCACAGATAACTGAAAAGGAGACATAGCACGCACAAACCCACGTCTCTGAGCAGTTCATATTTCATGATAGTTTAGCAAACGCAGCTGCAATAAAAAACGGTTTAAAGCTAAAGAAATAAAGTACTAAATGAAAGAATCTGTCAAATAATTCAGATTCGAATGTCATAATTTCGTGTTAAGCGAAATTCCAGCAAACAGCAAGCAGTTGTGTATTAGGATTTACGCACCTAGTATCAAAAACGTTCAAATATGAGTGAAGGATAAACCAACGCCAGAATGAACAAAAAGTATTTTCTCATGTGCAAATTCGTTTCGTGCTCACTGGCGGCTCATCAAAAGGGGCCTATTTTACGCTCTTTACTCATTATATATTTGGGTGAGGAATGTGGGACAATCGGACGGTACAATCTCCTATACGATTGAGTATACAAGTGGTAGTTTTGTAACGTAATATAACGTTTTCGACAATGCAGCGTGAAAGCACACTTACTACATATAATATATACCGAGCATGTAAAGGATATAGCATTATTGTTGCCCAGTCAGTACACAAGGAACTTAAAGATATACTTATTTGTAATTACTTTTTAACACCCGTTACTGCTTAGGCTTGTATACACATTCGTACAGGAGATTGGACCGTCCAATTGTCCCACATTCGTCACTAAAATATATATTAAATATAGGGCGTAATACCGGCTTTTCCTGATGAATCGCCAATAAGCACGAACTAAGCATTCACATGAGATTTTACCTTTCGTTCATGCTGACTTTGTTTTATCCTTGGGGCATATTTGAACGAATTTGTTACATGGTTTTTAACACCTAATATACAAAAGCATGTTATTTTTTTGAATTTAGCCTAAAAAGAATTTATGAGTTTCGACTCTGAATTTTTTGACAGATTATTTCATTTCAGACTTTATTTATTTAGCTTTAAAGAGTTTTTAGTTGAGCTACATTTTCTAACTTTTCATGAAATATGAATTGTTCACGGTTGCGTGTGTATGTGAGTGTTAGCGCGCGTTTGTGTGTGTTATATGACTGCTTATGAATTATCCATGCTGTTGTGTATCTTGAAAACGATTGTTGCATTCTATACGCAAAGTTGATATGATTGCATTCAATTTGTGTTTAAATATTTCTCACAACTGTGAGCATTTTGGACATAATTGCTAAGTAATAATAAAATTATTATAAAAATCGTTTGAAAGACCATTTGTCAACTTGAAAAATTGGAAACTACATCATAAAATTATAAACATTATCCTATTTCGACAGGCTCCTAATTTTTTATAATGGGTAAATCATGCATTTATTACGTAGTTATGGCTCAATATCCAAAAATTTTCGTCTCTTAATATTGTCTCACGCGTAAACGTCTTAACTGAAATGATAAAGGAAATCTGATATAAAATAATTTTTGTGGGGCACGATCGCCAGGTCGATATCATTTTTATGAAAAATGCTTTTGACAAAAGGACAAAACTCTAATTCAAAACTATGCAGATTAACAAGTTTTGAAATAAAATAACTGAACTGGTTTGTGCTCATTTTTGCGTATCTTGTTCAATCAACTTACAATAAAATATATAGGCAAGTAATAAAAATTGTGAAAAATCTGGTTTTGAAGGATTTAGTTATACTTATGGGTGGCTGATATTATAAATATTAGTGAAGCTTTACTAGATTGGTATAAATTTCGTTGGATATGATTAACTACTCGTACGTATCTATCTAGGCAGTCTTTGACAGAATTCCGGTTTCAATTTTACACGCTTGTCTAAATATTATTTTTAAGTCATCATCATCATCATCATCATCATCATCATCATCATCATCATCATCATCATCATCATCATCATCATCATCATCATCATCATCATCATCATCATCATCGCCATCATCATCATCATCATCATCATCATCATCATCATCATCATCATCATCATGATCATCATCATCATCATCATCATCATCATCATCATCATCATCATCATCATCATCATCATCATCATCATCATCATCATCCTCATCCTCATCATCATCATCATCATCATCATCATCATCATCATCATCATCATCATCATCATCATCATCATCATCATCATCGTCGTCATCATCATCATCATCATCATCATCATCATCATGCACAGCCATACAAAAGCCAAAAGTGACTAATGTTTCACTGCCATATAACCTGAAGTCATCCATGCTTATATATGGACTGTAAAAGATAACTAGGTCGCCCATTCCTTGTGAGGTTAACGTTAATGTCAGGCGTGTAGATGCAGCCCACCCATATGGCATTGATCATTAAGTGCGACGCCGATGGTTGGTGAAGTGGGCAAAGAGTACAAAATTTATTTTGTAAATAATAAACTTAATTATAAAATGAAGTTAAAATGATTGAAGATAAGACATTTAATTACCTACTCTCTCGTACTTGATGATGACCACGGAAGTTCGAAACACGTCAGTGCGCATCACTAACGGTAGTTTTTTATGTTATTATAACCAAGGTTGCGATCTTGATATAAACACCTGACCCATTAATTACTTGAATATGCCAGTATAAACTAAGAGTTGTATAGTGTGGAAAAGGCAATTAATCCAGTAGACCGGTTTCGTCTTTATTGGGAACTAATCACGTACCGGTGAGAATTTGCCGCGGACAGGGCTCGAACTTGGGCACTTCTGCTTCCGAATCTGGTGCTCAAAACACTGAGCCAACATGCACAAAATTTTTAGTTTATACTGACTAATGTAAATCTTTAAGTTCCTAATATAGACGAAACCGGTCTAGTCCCTTTTGTACACTATACAATTCTTAATTTATACTGACATATGTAAATAATTAATGGGTCAAGTGCTTATATCAAGATCGCAACTTTGAATATTATAATTGTTATCACCGCCCGCGCAACCAATGTTCATTTAATTATATTGTTTTGTTATGTTGTTCAATGACTGGTTAAATACAATGGGATTTGTGCTTACTTCAAGCTCGCAAACTTGATTTAAAGTATTATTACCACCACCCGCGCAATCAATGATTGTTTAACTGGATTATCTATATATTGAGTAATGTTTTTGTTAGCCTTTTTTTAAGGAGAGACTAATTGACATATTTTGAAGCCGAAACTTCCAACCAGCCATTCCCAATCTGTTATTATAAAACAGGTACCACGATATCTAGCGACGTGGTACTAAATTGAAAATTTATAATAAAACGAACATTGGTTGCCCGCGAGATGATAAGGATTACTTAAACAATGTTGCGATTTTGATATAAACACCAATCCAATAATATATAAATTTGTCAATATAAATTATGCATTATATAATGCAACAGTTGGAATGCATCCTGCAGACTGGTTTCGTCCTTACTGACAAATTTATATATAATGGTATCATACTTTTATCAATCTCGGAATTTTGGTTTAATAAAGGTCCAAAACGTAGGCCCGCTAAATTTGTATCCATTTTTATTTCGTACGCGCTTCATGTCCCTGTCGTCGTTTAAAGTGAGGGACTCCATTCAAATGCGCGCAAAGTAGCTTCATGTGCTATTTCTTTTTATTAGCACTGTATCACAAATTCATATCCCTGCACTTTAAATCAAGTTTGCGAGCTTGAAGTAAACACCAATCCCATTGTATTTAACCAGTCGTCGAACAACATAACAGAACTACTGCCAGCCGCAACGCACTGTCGCGTTTCGACCTTCCTTGATCATCATCAGAGTACGACGGCAAACTGACTATCGAGGATCAAACCGCATTGAATGTATATGGAAATCAAATTTAGATATGCGGCTCTCACCTCTTGCAGTCTCGCATACATTGAACTTGACTGGAAATATCGGTTGCACAATTTCTATGCAGTCATAAACATTAACTATTTGCAGCTTTCGAAACATATACATATCTAGGCAATACAATTTTACAATAATTGTTTGCGCGGGTGGTGGTAACAATTCTTTAAATCAAGTTTGCGAGCTTGAAGTAAACACCAATCCCATTGTATTTAACCAGTCGTCGAACAACATAACAAAACTACCGCCAGCCGCAACGAACTGACGCGTTTCGACCTTCCTTGATCATCATCAGAGTACGACGGCAAACGAACTATCGAGGATCAAACCGCATTGAATATATATGGAAATCAAATTTAGTTATGCGGTTCTCACCTCTAGCAGTCTCGCATACATTGAACTTGACTGTAAATGTCGGCTGCACAATTTCTATGCAGTCACGAACATTAACTGTTTGCAGCTTTCGCCACATAAACATATATGGGCAATACAATTTATAAAATAATTGATTGTGCGGGTGGTGGCAAAAATTCTTTAAATCAGTGCGTTGCAGCTGGTGGTAGTTTTGTTACATTGTTCGACGACTGGTTAAATACAATGGGGTTGGTGTTTACTTCAAGCTCGCAAACTTCATTTAAAGAATTGGTACCACCACACGCGCAAACAATTATTGTTAAATTGTATTGCCTATATATGTATATGTGGCGAAAGCTGCAAATAGTTAATGTTTATGACTGCATAGAAATTGTGCAGGCGCCATTTCCATTCATGTTTAATGTATGCAAAAGTACTAGAGGTGAGAGCCGCATATCTAAATCTGATTTCCATATAAATTCAATGCGGTTTGATCCTCGATAGTCAGTTTGCCGTCGTATTCTGATGATGATCATGGAAGTTCGAAACACGTAATTGCGTTTTTGCTGGCGGTAGTTTTGTTGTGTTGTTCGACGACTGGTTGGTGTTTACTTCAGGCTCGAAAACTTGATTTAAAGAATTGTTACCACAACCCGCGCAAGCAATTATTGTCATATCATATAAATTTTCTTTTGTGACCTTCTGAATAAAAATTACTCGGTAGCTGTGAATAAATTTCTATAAAATATATTTTGCTGCGAATGTCTATTAGCTTGATATGCTATTGCGCATATGATCTTTTATTGTCATATTAATAAGTGGTTAGTGTGTTTGATTTTATTATTTCTAAGCACAATCTGTGCAATAGATGTTGTTAAAAGTGCTTCATGCAGATGTATTCCACAATGTTCGCATTGCGCAGATGGTTAACAATTCAAACCAAACATTTTAAATAAAAAACTGATTTTTTGTGTCGCACATAACTAGGCGATTTGTGTTTTCTTTGAGACAGAATTTTTTAATTTTATATGTAATAACGATTTGAAATGAATTGTATCATTAATAAAGCTAATTGTTTCTTTGTATTGGATAAAGACCAACCGTGCCTAATACTACTTAAACTAATTTGTGCTCCTATCATTTAAACAGGGCTTTGATGCTCTGGTTGTAATTGTTTATCTAAATTCCGTTCACTGCTTAAAAAATTATCACGTAGTTTTTTGCTTTGTATTTAACGCCAACTGATTGATAGTGTATTTTATATTAGGTGTAGCGCACCTTGTAACAAATTAGTTTAGATATGACCAGAAGAATAAACCTAAGACAGCATGAGCGGAACGTATAATCTCGTGAACATTCGTTTCTTGCTTACTGGTGACTCATCAGTAGGCGCCCGTATTACGCCCTTTACCAACTTCATATCTGGGTTAGAAATGTGGGAAAATAGGATGGTAAAATCACATATACAAATGTGTAAACCTGCGATAGTGAAAATAATTTATTATAAAGTCTTCGAAAATGCGAATACAAAGCCAAATCACTATATTAAATATGGAGTGCACTAGATTATACGTTCCTTTCATGCTCTCTTCCGTTTACCCTAGTCATATCTGAAATTATTTTTATTAGGTGCGCAGCACCTTCTACATAATTGCATACATATTAGTTCTCTGCTCTAAATTGTACCTTATTGTTATATATTTAATTTAATGATATCATGATTACTGCGAAATGTGATAACTGATATCGATCAAGGCCACAGTGTCGATATACTGCAGTTACAGGTAAATTTAATCAAGGCTGCGATCTTGATATAAATACCTGACCCATTATGTACACCAGTTTGTCAGTAGAAACTAAGTATTATATAGTTTGGATAAGGCAATTTATCCAGTAGTCCACTTTCGTCCTTATTGGGAGCTCATCACGTACTCTCCAGAATTTTACGCGGACAAGACTCAAACCGGGGCACATCTGCCTCTGAATCTGGCTCAGTGGTTAGAGCACCAGATTCCGAAGCAGATGTGCCCAACTTCGAGCCCTGTTTGCAACAAATTCTGGACAGTACGCTATGAGTTCCCTATAAGTCGAAACCGGTCAACTGGATGGATTGCCTTTTCCACACTATACAATACTTAGTTTATGCTGACAAATTGATGTATATAAATCGTCAGGTGTTTCTATCAGGATCACAATCTAGATTGAAAGTAATAGTTATCACTGCCCGCGAAACCGATGTTCGTTTAAATATATACAAGTAACCAGTGTTCAGAAATAGTTGTAATTCTCAATTTTGGCGAACTTTAACATAAATTGAAATACAATATTTTGATATCCTGTACCGATTCGACAAGCATAGTAATTGTACCAAAATATTGGTTACCCTTTAAAGGCTTGGTATATATTACATATAATGAATTGGCTTGGAAGTCGCATCGTCACAGACTTCAAATTAAGTTAGCCTCACTACTGCAGGTTTAACCTTTCGTATAGGAGATTGTACTGTACTAATTTCCAACATTCCTCATCTAATTATAAAGTGGGAAAAAGGCGTAATACTGACTCCCACTGATGAGTCTCCTGTAAGCACGAAACGAATGTGCACGGGATTATACTTTCCGTCCATGCTGTCTTTGGTTTATCCTTCTGGTCACAACTCCACTAATTTGGTACTAGGTTCGCAACACCTGATACAGAATTGAATAAATATTAGTTATCCGACACAAATTGTATCCACTGTTTAATGGCTTACACATTTTGCCTTTAAAATACACGTGTATTTTGTGAGGATTTAGTTGCAAATATTCCGTTATATTTTACTGTGAGTTACTGATTTAATTACGATTAACTCTTGATTTTAACCACCTACATTTTAAGAGATAGAAAAGTTAATTATATCCTAATAGTTGAACTTTGCTCTATAGGCATATAGTTTGTGTATTGTTGTTTATGCAATTCCTCTATTAGAGGCCACCTAAGTTTGGATAGGGAGAAATAGGGTGATCTAGAAGATACTTGGAATTCTTTCTGTGACCTGTGCTTATATGCTAAAAGTTTTAATTTTCATATTTCAACGTTCATTGAATTATTTTCTAATGCATTGTACTGTGAGGCTACACAATCCCCCAATTGGTTATTATTTTTAATCTCGGAATCGTATTATAAAGACGATTACAGGCGTTGTCTTTTATTGGGACTGGGACGATCCTTCCGAGAACAATCCAGTGGTCCTATATAAGGCTGACGTGAATAAAACTGGCAGCTCAATATATAAAAAACACCAGCTGCGACGTATATCGCCTAAGAGGTAGCAAAATCAGTATGGTTCTTCTAAAAAACGACCAGTCAATTGGTCAGTAGAGTCCACCATCTCACAAAATAGATTGTCGGGGTCAAGCTCAAATGATAAATCATTTAGATGCTCAGATCTCTAGATCTAGAGATAAGGACCCAAAGACCACTCTGAAATCTGTTCAGAATCGAATGGCCTACGAATAATATGAAGTTTTGGAAACGTGGTTCCATTTAATCATTTTTATTAAAGTTAATTTTTTAGATTTCTTCAGCAGAACTAGTAATTATGCAATTGGGTACTGGATCTGTTCAGGTAACCCAAAGTCATTTTAAATTCACTCGAGTACCATTTGGTCTGAAAGTGTTCCAAAATATGAGGGACTCGTTCGTGTCCGACATAGCCTGTGCAAAAGCCTACATTGACAATGTTATTATATGGGCCACTACTGAACACCAATTACTTATTCGGTTGCAGAATATATTGTCCAAAGCCAAAGAATGACGATTTCATTTTAATTTAGGAAAGGTTCAGATAGGTCAACAAGTGCAGTTCCTGGGCCGCCCAGTCTCAGCAGAGAGATGACGACCCACTACTTGAAAACAATTGCGCCGCTTCATTTGTATGGGGAATTTCTAAAGAGATCATATATCGAAGGGATGGTGGTTACGCGACAACTAGTGACAAGGTACCGTTTCGTTGGTTAGAGGATGCTGACAAAACGTTTATCCTATGTGAACAGAAATTAATTGACGCAACTATGTTGACTTTCACGATAGACAGTATGACAATTATTATAGAAGCGTCAGATATTGGCATAGTGGCAGTGTTAAAATCGGATGGACGTCCAGTGCAATATATAAGTTTCACACGCAGTAAGACGGAGCAAAACTATACCATTACAGAAAAGGAGCTACTGGCCGTACAATGGGCACTACGAAAGTTTAGATATTTTGTCATCGATGGATATATATCGGCGTCTTTACTAATCATAAAGCCTTAGTGCATTGGCAGTTACTATATATTGAGAAGAAACGAGTACCCCGAGCCATTTAAGAGCTCGACAAATACGATATAACAATTCATCATCGAGCTGGTATCGAGAATGCGGCAACTGATGCTCCAAACAGAATTCCCGCTGTGCGTGTTTTGTCACTTATGAAGGTCTTTGAAGAACAGGGATATGATGCTACTTGCCTGGAAATAGTTCTTACGTAAAAAGAAATGGCACAGCGGTGGCCGCACTTATAACGCGATGAGCCTGCAAAACTGCGTATTGGTGCGAAAAGAAGGATATACACTGCAATGGTTTGCGCCAAAGTCTATATAAACAGCGTTTATGGCTTTTTGTCATGAAACGTTGAGACATCCCTGTGACGAACGCTTCACCAAGACATAGCAATAGCAATTGTAATGGCCTGGTATGTCCAAAGAATTTCGTAGCTACTGTCAACAGTGTATGTCACCGTTGTAAACCACAAAAAGAGAATAGGTCACCCCAATTGCTTTAAATGTCACTGAACGGAACGAATTTATGAATATTGATTTTGTAAGTCCACTGCCGATAGCTGGTGGCGAGGAAGCCTATTTGTATTCTATGGTCGATAAGCTTGTCAGATGGTCAGAGTTTGTATCATTGAAGAAAATCACAAAAAAGAAGGTTATGAAGTATTTAGAAGTGCGCTGGTTCAGTCGATTTGGTACACCACAAGTTATTATTACCGGCCAGGGTGCACAGTTCAGAATCGAGAAAAATTAGCCAGTTGTGCAAGGACCTTGACGTAAATTATTCCCGTGTAGCTACTTGCCACTCTCATACTAACGCGATGGCTGAGTGAGCATTCCGGAAGATGAAAGAGGTATTGCAATGTTTGTACCACGAGGCCCTGGGATCCTGGGCAGTCAAATTAAATTTGGTCGAGTGGGCTATGCGATTTACAACATCAAAAGTTACAGGATTCTCTCCGACAACCAAGATCTATGGAGGGCATATAAGAATGCCAGGTGAACACGTAATCTCCGGTTCCCAATGGCACTGCGCCATAGCGGGTATTCAGGAGTGTCTATAATAGCTAACTAAATATGTGGGCGCCACACAACCTACACGCACTCGCTTTCAAGTAGTCGACTATGTCATGGTCGCGAAGGTCGAGCCCATGGCATTACAGGCTGTCAATGATGGTTCATATCATGTGGAAAAGGTGAACGCAATGCATAATACCGTTTTCGTTAACATGTCTAACGGATCACTAGCTGTCGCACTTGAATTATTTAAGTAGGGTACCAAAGCCGACTCCTGAGGTGGTAAGATGTAGCAGTAGCCAACCTTGAGGCTGAGAACCCTCCAAGAGCTCTATTCAAGGCTGGCGTGAATACAAAAGATAGACCTCGCAGAAGCGCGCGAATTAAGATAAAGTAGTCAAAAATATGATGGTAGCAGCATTTGAGCCGTTGAATTGAACATGAAATAATAAATTTTTGTATGTTCTTAGTAAATGGACGAGCTTTATACATACAAACTCCAATAAATAATTGATTAAAAATAAAGCATATATGTTGAGAAAAAAATGACATCTTTTGAAGTATTGGGAAACTTAATAAGAATATTGTCTGCACAAAAGAACATTCAGAGACAATTAAGTCTAGGCTAGACGTCACAATTATAGTTTTTTTATGGAGAGAATCCGCATAAATGACTCACCAAATATTGGTGAAGTGAACACTTCCGAATTGGATATGAAGACAGGTCGGTTATAGAGTGATGGGGCAATTTATGGTGGTCCACTAGGCGTTGACGACCATAATTGTGCTGTAGTTGTGTTATAACAATGGGGTTTGACCTCGATAGAAGCCCTAAGTTCATGATACATAAAGCTATAATTTGTTTAACACAGTGGTGTGTTTAGAACATCCTTGATTATCACGGGCTTGTTGACTAATTTTGGCCTCAAATGGATAATTAGAAAAATGGGTATGTAAACTTTGCGTGAATTCAACGACAATTAGGGCTCAATCAAAATGCCTGGTTAATTCTGACTTACAGGGCTAACGTTTGGAAAAACCTAGAGCTCCTTATACCTTATAAGTCCTATAACCTCAACTCACCATCCGTTACGGTTTTCGCATTCTTTTAACAAATGATATATATTTGATTTTTTTAAAAATTTATGCAAAGAACCGAAATCGAGCTGAGAATGCCAATCACGATGTTCATGGAATGCCTTGTGCAGACAAATTTGCAGAACGTCGTTTCTACGAACCCGAGGTCTTATGCGAATCTGGAGCATATAACAGATCAACGTCTAAACAAACTCAGGCACCGGCGCGAGTTATGGTTAACGACGAAGGTGTTGCTGTGTCCGACTTGTAAGTTGTACAAGCGCTTCAATGTTCAGTATAAAAAATTTTGCTAAAGGTAACAATCACGAATGGATAAAAAATCTTCATAGAAGTAGATTCATAATTGGCTGTGCGGTTGGCCTAATTTATGCCAAGGGCAAAGCCAGATAAATGTATATATGAGTATATTTATAGTTACAGTTAATAAATTTTCAATAAATATTGTTGTAGTGCCGATTAAAGTCCATGGGGAAATCATTTGAATAAAATTTTGATTTTTTTATCTCACGAGAGGTGATTCCCAGCTTTTATAGATTTCAATTTTTAATGTTGTCCTATATGTTTGAGCTATCTATTTTTTATTTACTCTAGTATTAAAGTAATATTCACAGACTTCAAATTTCTGCCTATTAGTGCAATCAATTATTGTTAAACGGTATTGCCTATATATGTATATGTGGCGAAAGCTGCAAACAGTTAAAATTTCGTAACTGCATAGAAATTGCGCAGCCGACATTTATATCAAGACCGCAACCCTGATTATAATAATTGTTATCACCACACGCGCAACCAATGTTCGTTTAATTTCCAGTCAAGTTCAATGTATGCGAGACTGCTAGAGGTGAGAGCCGCATATATAAATTTGATTTCCATATATATTCAATGAGGTTTGATCCTCGAAAGTCAGTTTGCCGTCATACTATGATGATAATCAAGGAAGGTTGAAACGTGTCAGTGCGTTGCAACTGGCGGTAGTTTTGTTATGCTGTTCGACGACTGGTTAATTACAATGGGATTGGTATTTACTTCAAGCTCGCAAGCTTTATTAAAAGATTATTATTAATGTTTTTTAGATGGGCACAATATCCAGCGCGTTTGAATCTGAAGACTTTTGATACATATGCATCTTTCTAAGTTGGACTGGAAACGGGAAATTTGCAGATGATTTTGTGTGATTAAATATATATATATATATATATATATATATATATATATAACTTCTTTTTGAATTACTTTCTGTACGTTTAAGCAGGGTTCAGCTTATTAATTGCAATATTTTCACAAGCCAGAAGCATTTTTTCTGTTTTTCCTTGTACAGAACTGAAAAGTTGTTAATTGTAACAGCATGACCTGTAAGTAGTACATGTTCACAAATTTCTGATTTTTGTGCAGGAGTTGCACCCCTATTTAATAAATTTTGAGGGAGATGCTGAGTTGTTCTAGTTTCGAGCCTTATGTTTGATCTGCCGATGTACTTAGTGTTGTAGGTACATTGAAATTTGTATACAAACAAAGGTGTTGACGTCACAGCTTTAGTTGCTTGAACTACTTTTCTTTTGAAAATCTCAGCTGGAAGATCTTCTCCAAAGGGAACACTAAGCGTTAATCTCTGCGGTGTTTTGTTTTCCTCTAAATTGGTCTCCATTTTGTTGCATTGCCTCAAGTTGTGTTCGATGAACAAGTCCGGATAGTCATTATTTCTCAACGCTTCACGAAGCAAATTTGGCTCTAATTCAATGTTGTTCGGTGAACAAATTCTGCGTTTTCGTGTGCTAAAATTTATTATCAGGTTCCTTTTATACAACCGTGGCACACTACTGAAATAATGGACATACTGCCCAGTCCAGCTTGATTTCTTGTGAACTGACTTTGAGATAGTACCTCCTTCATTTCTCGTTATTCCCACATCTAGAAAGGAGAAATATCCGTCTTATTCTTCTTCTATTTTAAACTTGATTGCTTGGTCTACTTTGTTTATGTGATATAGCATTGCATTTATATCTTCATCCTTTTTCAATGACCATGAAAGTATCGTCAACGTAGCGTACGTAAGAATGAGCTCCATTGATAATTGGTTTTAATCCAGTTGTTTCTAAATGATGCATGTATATGTCTGCCAATACTGGTCCAAGAGTACTACCCACACCTATGCTGTCAATTTGTCTGTAAAAGACTCCTTGGAATACGAATTGTAAGTTGGATGTTCATAATAAAATTAGTACTCTTATGTCGTCCACTTCTATCAGTGTTTCCGCTTCTGATGATCTTAGATATTCCCATAGGATATCTATAATTTTATTTATTGGAATGCTAGTAAATAGGTAATTTATATCAAGGGACAAAATTTACCTCTCTTTTAAATTCAAGTGGCGAATTGTTTCCACAAATTGAAAGCTATCTTGTACAACGAGCTCCATTCTTTCCTTCATGATAGGTTTTATAATCCGGTATAATAATCTGGCTGCCCCGTGCTGTGGAGAATTAACCATAGATAAAATGGGTCTGAAAGGCGGAAGTCTCTTATTGTCGGTCATTTTGTGAACCTTGTGAACCTACGGGCTTTGCATGTTTGTATTCTGTAATAAAAGCATTTTTGTGTCCTATGTCGATTTCTTGTTTAGCTTCGACCTTCGAAATAATTCGGTTTAGAATCTTCGTTATAGAATTTTCTAATTTTGCCGCAGTGGCGCGTTGTACCTCTTCGCGTTTAAATTTGGATTTTTCGTTCAGAATTTGTAACATAGCCTGACTATAGTCCATAGACAATACAATTTTACAATAATTGATTGCGCGGGTGGTGGTAAAAATTATTTGAATCAAGTTTGCGAGCTTGAAGTAAACACCAATCCCATTGTATTTAGTTTAGTTATGTTGTTCAACGACTAGTTAAATAGAATGCGATTGGTGTTTACTTCAAGCTCGCAAACTTGATTTAAAGTATAGTCCATAGAGTTCATTAACACTGCGCCTGTCCATTTGTTTGACTTTAAGGGTCTGATTTGGTTGTTTCGTTGTAGCTCATTTAGCTCCTCCAGATGCCTTTTGATGACCAGTTTATTAACTTTGAATGTGCGCTTATATTGGCCATATGCACTTCGGAGGTCCGATTTAAAGAGCGAGATGTCGTAGTTTTCCGTTGATTTGTATTTTGTAGCATCTTCAAAAAAGCATTCCGTTGATGCCTGCATGTGCATTTCTTCACGTTCGTTTATTCTAGTTTTTGTTATGCAGTATTTCGGTTCAAGAGAGAACTTCATTTTGATGTTTCTTTAGTTTGATGTCAGTGTAATTAAAAAGAACTTTACCTGGATGCTCAGGAGAATTTTTGGCTTTAGAACACTGCACTGTATTCCGCGCTAGTTTTTTAATCTCACTCTTACTCGCACCTTATGTAATCAATGCCACCTCTTGTAAAAGATTAATTCGAATTTTATCTTCTATCATCTGTAGTTTCGACTCTATAGATAGACATGTAAGTTTGTAGCTGTCCACCTTTGCTTCTTCTTCTTCGGTGAAATTTTGAGGAACGCGGCGATGAATATTCTTTGATTGATGCTGATTGGTACTTTTTCAACGCTTAATAAAGTGTGGTGGGATTTTTTCCTCTCAAAACAATTTTTATAATACATCACACGTTCAACACATTCACCATATCTACACGAATAGGATATGTATGCATTAATAGTATTTCGTGGAATAGAATGACCACGGTACTTCAGTAAATTTATCGTTACCAGTTCCAACATCTTTTAAAATATGCGAACACAACCTTTATTTCATGGAATAACATTTATTAATAAATCTTATTTCTACTAGTATCTACAGCCATTTGGATGTGTTAGTATATTCATTCCTAAATCCCAACTGTACATTTGTCGTAAACAATACCCTCTTCACTATGTGATCTTCCAGTTGAGATCTTAAAAAGAAAAGTAGTTCGAGCGACTAAAGCACAGTTTCCATCAATGCAGGTGAGAGTGGTGTTCGACACAAAAAAATGATGCGCATGAATGAAAAATATTGCCTCTCTGTGACGTCAACACCTTTTAAATACTATTTGATGCGAAGATCTAATATATATGAAAGTACGTATTAGGTGTTGCGAACCTAATAACAAATTACTTCATTTGTGACCAGAAGGATAAACCAAAGACTGCATGAACTGAAAGTATAATCTCATGGACATTAGTTTCGTGCTTACTGGTGACTCATCAGTAGGAGCCGGTATTACGCCCTGTAACCACTATATATTTGGGTGATCGTCCAATTATCCCACATTCTTCACCCAAATATATAGTGGTTACAGGGCGTAATACCGACTCCTACTGATGAGACGCCAGTAAGCACGAAACGTATGTGCATGAGATTATACGCCAACACCTTTGTTTGTATACAAATTTCAATATACCTGCAACACTATGTGCATTAGCAGATCAAAAATGAGGCTTGAAACTAGAATAACTCAGCATCTCTCTTAAAAACTATTAAAGAGAGGGTGCAGCTTCTGCACAAAATCAGCAATTTGCGAGCATGTACTAAACACAGGTCATGCTGATAGAAGTAACAATTTTTCAGTTCTGTACAAGGCAAAAACAGAAAAATTGCTTCTGGCTTTTGAAGCTATTGCAATTAATAAGCTGAACCCCTGATTAACCTTGCAGAAAGTATATAAAAAATAAATTAAATTGGACTGGAACAAAGACACAATTGACAGGCCTTCAAAAATAGCCTACATTCCGCAAAATACGACATACCCATTCAATTATGCAAGTATGTATTAGGTTTTGCGAACCTAGTAACAAATTAGTTCAGTTGTGACCGGAAAGATAAACCAAAGGCAGCATGAACGGAAAGTATAATCTCATGCACATTCGTTTCGTGCTTACTGGCGACTCATCAGTAGGAGCCGGTATTACGCCCTTTAACCACTATATATTTGGTAGAAGAATGTGGAATAATAGGACGGTATTTAACTGTAATACCCATTCAATTACGGACGAAATTACAATGAAAGTGATGACACACAACATGACGTTACGCAAATAGGAGTGGTCTAAATTGCGCAAAACAAAGAATGACATAGCAAAGAGGGGATTGGTTACGACAAATTTACATTTGGGATTGGATGAACGAATATACTAACGAATCCAGAATAATGGCTGTAGATACCGGTAGACATAAGATTTATTAATAAATGTTATTCCATGGAATAAAGGTTTTGCTCTCATATTTCAAAAAAATGGTGAAACTGGTAACGATATATATATATATATATATATATATATCGTGAATGATTCTTTATATTCATATAAGATGTGAGTTGAACTCACATGGTTGCCTATTTTGTTACTAGGTTCGCAACACCTAATGCATACTTGCATATATATTAGTTCTCCGCAACAAACAGTATTTAACTGCTTATTGGGATATTTGAAATATTTGTGTGGATGAATATATAGAATCATATTTAAGATGTTAGGGAGACTCACATGGTTTCTTATATGTTGATTTGGATATGCATAACATATATTGTGTGCAGTCGTGTATATGCATGGATATTTATGTATCACTATAAAATTTGAGTATAAATAAAAATATATATGTAAAGTAAATATACTTTATACTCGGGGTGACTAGTAGATACTTGAAGTTCAAAAATCCAATTGCTGATTATAGACATTATATATATATATATATATATATATATATATATATATATATATATATATATATATATATATATATACTTTATATATATATATATATATATATATATAAATAGATATTTAAATATCAGCAAATGTTTTGACTGATATAATTTATCCTCTGAGTGACTCACATGGTTGCTAATATGATATTCATAATATATATGGGTATACACATATATGATTTGTAGATAGATACTTATAAAAGATGTGAGAAGAACCCACAAGGTTGCTAATATTATTATCTTTATATGTATAAGATAAAGTGTGTAGACTTATATATAAATTGAGATTGTTATATAAGATGTGGGTAGACATAAATATCAATGAGTAAATAATAAAAATTGAATTATAATAAAAATAAATGAAATAAAAAATATTGCTAATATATTATATACCCAAGGTGATTGGTAGGAACTCACCTTATTGCTTAAATGTAATATTTTATATATACATATTTATGTATATGGTTTGTCTAATAATTGAATGAAAAATTAAATTTATACAGGATATGAGTATAAATTTTTATTTGGTTGAGATATCATTCGTTAGTGTAGGCTCTGTATTCAGTCTTGTCCTCACGATAGAATAATACGATATTATTTCAACAGTTTTACAATCATCTCTATCTATAACCTATTGCATATAGAATGAGATTAGGTTAACCGGAAATTTGAGGATTAATACAATATGATCTAAATAATAAAAAAAATTGTGATCCTGCGCCTCCGGAAAAGTAATCTTTTTTAAAAACGAGACATCACGGATAGGCGTGTATGTCAATTTATATGGTTTGCTTAAACTTATTATAAAAATGTCACTTTTGAGTAGAGTACACAAATGTGTGTATGGGCTGTTGTGTGCGTAGATGGTGAGGCGGATAATTTTGTTTATGCATGTGAGTAAAAGAGAATAGGTATGAAGACCGGAAATTAGGGCGGACAATAAAAAATACTTTAGGAATTAAAATAAATATAAATAGATCTGTCTTGAATGAGGATACCACACTTGCCGCAAGTTTTTTCCCTGTGGTTATGGTGTAAACCTTGAAGATGGGACTGGAAGTAAAAATTTGGAAAATCTGGTTCCAACGTCATTTTAAGATAAGCAGCTCATGGGCGGCAGTATATTGATGGGACAAGTGAGAGCCCATTAATCAATTCCAAACACCAACTGTGCACCTGGAAATGTAAAGGATTTAAGATTTTACCGACCAACGAGTGCTATCAATTGTCCCGTTAAAGCAATATGTCGAGAAAGAGCAAGTAAAAACAGCGCTGCGCAAGGTACAACATTTAAACAAAAATTTAATTAGCCTAAAATTGAAGATATGTGAATAAAATTATGCTAATTTAAGCAGACTTATAACAGGCGAACATGTTAATGAATACAATGACGGAGCAGATTCAGAACAGTATTAAATATTGGCAAATTTCCTATACGAATGTGTAAATCTGTGGTAGTGGCGCTAAATTTGTATGAAGTCATTGATAGTGCGACTTTAATTCCAATTCATTATATGTAATATATATGTAGAACCTATAAAGAGTATCAACGTCATGGCTGTTGTGTTATTATCTGATACCAAAATTGTGGTTGTAGAATAGTTACATGGCACTAACACGATGGATTTCAAGGTATGCTAAAGTTCACCAAAATTTAAATTTATATCTACTTCAGAACATTTGTTGCTCCAGCAATCCATACTTTCTGGCCTCGATCCTAATAATTATCAATCTTCACAGTAATAATGTAATAATTCAATGAAATATATCAGTTAGGCACTGTTTGTTGCGGAGAATTAATATATATTAATTAATGTATTAGGTGTTGCATTCCTAGTAACAAATTAGTTAAAAAATGAACAGAAGTATAAACTAAATTCAACATGAACGTGAGGTATAATCTCAAGTATACACATGCGTGTCGTGCTTATTGGTAACAAATCTGTAGGAGCCGGTATTACGCCTTAATTCGCATTATATATTTGAGTGATCATTTTGAAATTGGTGGAAAGTACGATCTGTTATACGAATGTGTATCTAAGCGCTAATCTTTTTAGATTTTAACATTTGCTTAAATCTACTATTGATATATTTTAACATTTGTTTAAATCTGCCATTGAGAGATTTTAAAATTGGCAGAGGGCTATTCGCTTACATCCATTCCAGTCCATTGTATGGCCCATTTCTAGTAAATTGCCAGCTAGGTCTGATCTATTAATGTGATAAAAAACATTTAATGGCATAGTTTCTACAAGTTAAGCTTGATTATAATCACGAAAAGGAAGTTGGCCTTGTAATATTTTTCATTAAATGTTCTTATAACTTCTCTAATCATAGATTTTATTATGTTCAATCGGTAATCGATCAATTGAAACATTTTTTTCCAAATGTTTAAGTTAATATTTTTTTATGCATTAAATCGCGGATCCTATGGCTTTTTATAATTAAAGACTCAATAATTCCAATCGTTTTTTGGTATGATTAGAATTAAAAATCAGGACAACTTCTGAGTATATTATAATTAAACGAACATTGATTGCACGGGTGGTGATAACAATTATTATAATCAAGGTTGCGGTCTTGATATAAACACCTGACCCATTAATTACTTACATATGTCAGTATAAACTAAGAATTGTATAGTGTAGAAAAGGCAATTCATCCATTAGACCGGTTTCGTCATTTTTGGGAACTCATCATGTACTGGCCAGAATTTGCCGCGGACAGGACTCGAACCTGGGCACGTCTGCTTTGGAATCTGGTGCTCTAACAAGTGAGCCATCCTGCCGCACACTACACTGCACACAATTTTCAGTTATATACTAACTAATGTAACTTGGTGAGTCTATTTTTCCTTTAGGTAGAGCTCATATGGCATCCATTTAGACCCAAAGTTCCAACTAACCATCCCCAATCTTTCATTACTGAACAGACACCACACTACATGGGGAAGTGGTATTGAAATGAACATTTATATAATTAAACGAACATTGGTTGCGCGGGTGGTGATAACAACTATTATAATCAAGGTTGCGGTCTTGATATAAACACCTGACCCATTAATTACTTACATATGTCAGTATAAACTAAGAATTGTATAGTGTAGAAAAGGCAATTCATCCATTAGACCGGTTTCGTCCTTATTGGGAACTCATCATGTACTGGCCAGAATTTTTCGCGGACAGGACTCGAACCTGGGCACGTCTGCTTTGGAATCTGGTGCTCTAACCACTGAGCCATCCTGCCTTTTTTTTCAGATTTTTCCGCGGACAAGACTCGAACCTGGGCACGTATGCTTCGGAATCTGGTGCTCTAACCACTGAGTCATCCTGCCGCTTTTTTTCAGATTTTGCCGCGGACAGGACTCGAACCTGGGCACATATGCTTTGGAATCTGGTGCTCTAACCACTGAGTCATCCTGCCGCTTTTTTTTAGAATTTGCCGCGGACAGGATACGAACCTGGGCACGTCTGCTTCGGAATGTGGTGCTCTAACCACTGAGCTATCCTGCCGCACACTACACTACACACAATTTTGAGTTATATACTAACTAATGTAACTTGGTTAGTCAATTTTTCCTTTAGGTGGAGCTCATATGGCATCCATTTGGACCCAAAGTTCCAACTAACCATGCCCAATCTGTCATTACTGAACAGACACCACATTACATGGGGAAGTGGTATTGAAATGAACATTTATATAATTAAACGAACATTGGTTGCGCGGGTGGTGATAACAATTATTATAATCAAGGTTGCGGTCTTGATATAAACACCTGACCCATTAATTACTTACATATGTCAGTATAAACTAAGAATTGTATAGTTTAGAAAAGGCAATTCATCCAGTAGACCGGTTTCGTCCTTATTGGGAATCAGTGATTGCCCGAGTGGTGATAAAAATTCTTTAAATCCCGATTGCGAGCTTGACGTAAACATCAAACTGATTGTATTTAACTAGTCGCGCAACATAGTAAAAATAACGTAGGTCACACGTACTGACATGTTTCGACCTTCCATGATTATCATTAGAGTACGACGGCAAACTGATTAGGGAGGATCAAACTGCAATGTTCATACGTGGAAACCAAAATTAGATATGTGGCTCCCACATCTGGAATACTTTTATGCATTGTACTTGAAAGGTTAACTAATTTCATTGTATTTAACCAGTCGCCGAACAACGTATTAAAACTACCGTTAGTTATATGTACTGACGCATTTCGACCTTCGATGAACAGCATCAGAGTACGAGGGCAAACTGACTGGCAAAGATTAGACGGCAATGTACTTATTTTGAAAGCAAAATTAGATATGCGGCTCTCATATCTGCAAGTAACATATGCATTGTACTTGGCTGAAAATATCGGCAACACCATTTCTATGCAATCACGAATTTTAATGTTTTGCTTTATTCGTCACATCTATATAATTAATTAATCATTAATTGCGCTAGTGAGGATAAAATTTATATAAACCAAGCTGACGAGCTTGAAATAAACAACAATCCCGTTGTATTTAACCAATCAAACAACATATAAATATTTCCGTCTCTCAAAAGTACTGATGCGTTTCAACCGTCCATGTATTGAAGTATGATCCTCGCTAGTTAATTTTTCGTTTGATTGAGATTTATTTTAGTATGTTGTGCAATTGGATAAATAAATAAAAAAGCCCAAAAACTTCATTTGAATAAATGTTATCCCCACCGGCGCAATCAATACTTTTTTAATTTAATACATAAGGCGACATCATTTTCGTGACTGCATAGAAATGGTACTGCCGATATTTCTAGCCAAAACAATGCATCTGAGATTTACAGATATTATAGCCGCGTATGTAATTTTTTTTCCATATATAAGAATTGCTGTTTGATCCACTATAGTCAATTTTCTGTCGTATTCTGATGATGATCATGGAAGGTGGCTCGGTGGTAAGAGCACCAGATACTGAGGCTGACTTGCCTCAGCGGAAATTTCTGACCAATAAGGACGAAACCGGTCTACTGGATGAATTGTCTTTTCTACAATATACAATTCTTAGTTTATACTGACATATGTAAGTAATTAATGGATCGGGTGCTTATATCAAGAATGCAACCTTGATTATATTAGATGATCATGTAAGTTAAAAACGCGACAGTATATCTGACTGATGGTAGTTTTGCTATGTTGTACAACTGATTAAATACAATGGGATTGGAGGACATTTCAAACTAGAAAAATTTATTTAAAGAAGTGTTATTATTGTAAACGCCCCGGCTTCAAGTAAATGCCGTACGACGTTACAAACTCGGTTAAGGTGCTCTGAATAGAGATTAGTTACTGATAGGGGGCCCTTAAGAGGGCCTGGTAATGCGTTCTCTTGAAGTCTTCAGAGTTTGAAGATGTCCTAGAGCCTTGGGTGGACTCTGGTTGAGTTGTCGCTCCCGTGGTTGAGCTGTAATCACGATGTGGATAGCGTCCTGCAGGTTCTGCACTTAATTGGCTCGTCTCTCCGGTATACCGCAACAAGATGAGTCACGGATGTAGTTAGTTGTTGGTGAAACTATCAAATCACCAGCGTAGGTATTGACAGCCGACAGAACGCACACGCGTGAAGCAGGTAGAATGCAAATGCCACAACTGACTTGCATGGTAAATTACCGTGCTTAAATAGCATGCAATATGTCTACTTGCACACTATTGGTTAAACGTGGTTAAACGGCAATTTCGCTTTTTTCTCATTGGTGCAACGTAAATAAATTTGAATTTAATTTACGCAATATGTCGGCCATTGATTTGTGTCGGTTACAACACTTTCCTCTCTGAAAAAAAGGAAAAAAATTCCTCTCTGCGAGGCTAGATAAGAAATGCATGACAGAGTTCGAACCAAGTTAAGCAAAAATATGATGAACCATAAGTGCTGGGCTTAAATATGCTTGTTGGTTGCTTCAACAATGATATGATGCCAGGTAACCGATATGATGCCAGGTAACCACTAGGAATTGCTACACAAATTGTTAGCTCTAGTGGTCGGTCATAGC
The DNA here is from genome assembly GCA_029291075.1 of Eudiplozoon nipponicum. Taxonomy (NCBI): domain Eukaryota; kingdom Metazoa; phylum Platyhelminthes; class Monogenea; order Mazocraeidea; family Diplozoidae; genus Eudiplozoon; species Eudiplozoon nipponicum. The sequence goes on from JAQBSW010005937.1 coordinate 39,700, forward strand.
ACGTGAGGCAAAATAGAGCAGTGTAAGTTTTTGGAGCCGCAGCGTGAAGATTTCGAGGTAAATCGCCTCTGAATTTGCCAGGTTTAAGATAAAAACCTAAGCAGGTTGGATCGTTGTCAATGTGTTTGTATACGACCAAAGGAGCTAGAGTGCTCGACGTTGTGGTCATGACATTTGTAGAGTGGTCTTTGTGCAATTGATAAAGTTGAGATATGCATTGAAAGTGGCCTGTACCATGATATGTAGCTGATCACTACTTAGTGTTGCTACACGAAAGCGTTAGCTCTAAGTAGCTGGTCATACCAAAATAGGCAGTGTAATGTCATGTGTGAGAAATACATTATAATGTAAAAATATATACATTAAAATCAAAGGTAACTGCATAAAACTATGTACACGAACATTGCCTCAGAGATGGCATAATACCAAAGAACTGTTCAAAAATGCTACACAATTGTTAGCTAAGAACAGCTGGTTATGCCACGTGAGACAAATACGAAAAATAACGTAAGGTTAAAAAATTTTATAGTTAATGTTAATGTTTTAAAAAAATTAATTACGCGTTATACAAAGCAGGTTATTGAGATTGTGGGCAGACGGAGCCTGAGACGTGTGTAGAAGGTTGAACGCTCTCAGGATCACGTGGTTCGATAAACGGTTTCAACCTGTCTATGCTTACTGATGTCGGTGTAGCGCCTTGCATAATGACGAAGTATTTTGGTTGTTTGAGCAAAATCGGGTAAGGACCGCGATACTTTGGTTGTAGTGGTGCAACAGCATTATTGTTGCGAACGAGTACTCTCTTGCAGCTGTGGAGCTGTGGGTGAACGAAGACTGGACGAGGCGTGTGTCTCGGCTGCTGTTCGGACATGTTACCGAAATGAAGTCGAAGGCGGGCAGCTTCGTCTTGTGGGTCATCTTGTGCCGGTAGTAGACGTGGGAGCTGACTAGGCAGGCGTAGATCCATGCCATACAAGAGTTGTGACGCAGACGTTTTAATGGATTCACGAGTACGGGAACGCATGGCAAGCAGAACTAAAGGTAGTGCATCGACCCAGTTGCCATTAATGGACGAGGATGCTAAAGCAGCTTTGAGTTCCCTATGCATTCTCTCTACCATGCCATTAGCTTGGGGATGGTAGGCAGTCGTCTGGCGTAAGATGCATCCCATGTACCGCAAGGTGGTTTTGAAACGATCAGATGAGAAGCAAGTGCCTCTGTCCGTGATGACCTCATTGGGAACACCATAATTGGATATCCATGCAGAGATAAAACTGTTAGTTACTTCGTCTGCAGAAATGGTGCCAAGAGGTAATGCCGCAGGCCACCGTGTAAATCTATCGATCATAGTTAGAAGGTAGCTGAAACCTTGAACCTTTGTCAGATGAACTATGTCGATGTGGACGATGGCTAGGCGAGAAGTAGATCGAAAATGTTGCAACTTAGAACGAGTGTGTCGTGTGATCTTGTTTTTCTGACAAATTGCACACTCTGAGACCCATCGTTTAACATTCTGCCTAAGTCTGTGACCCCAGAAACGATCTGTAAGAAGTCGGACAGTCGCTTGGCTTCCTGGGTGAGAAATTGAGTGAATTGAATCGAAAACTTTTCTCTGAAGGCTGGTCGGCAGAACTGGCTTGTTGGGCTGCGTACCCGTGAAGTAAACAATTGGTAAGCCTTCCCACAGACGGCATATGAACTTGGTTGGGTGACGGGCTATTGATCTTTGAATATGAATGTCACCGCGTTGTTCAGTTCGCAGGAGAGTTGGCGTTAGTGCAGGTTCACTGAGTGCCACGGAGTTGACAGTGAATGGTGACGGCGAAGGTGGTTGTAGAGAGACGTCTGGCCTAGACAGGGCATCTGCAATGAAGTTCTGTTTGCCCTTGACGTGAAAGACGTCAAATTGCCATTCGCTTAGACGAGAAAGCTGTCTTTCCACTCTGGCAGGGTACTTGGCGATAGATGAAGTTGCGTTTCGAAGTGCGCTAACTAGTGGTGCATGATCTGTGAAAACAACAAATCTGCTACTGCCAATGATGCTGATAAAATGGCGCACTGCGTTGTGGATGGCGAGAAGTTCTCGGCCGAAAGTGTCGTACCTCGTTTCTACTGGTTGGAGAGTACGCGAGTAGAAACTGATAGGCTTCCGAACTACTCCGTCGATCTCTTGTTCCAAAGTGGCTCCAATAGCGAATTCAGAAGCATCTGTCGTGAGTAGAAATGGCTTTTCAAAATCTGGATGCGTTAGCATTGTGGCATTTGCTAACGAGTTGATGGCAAGTCGAAGTAATTCCTCGTCTTCGGATGACCAAGCAATGATGGAATTCTTGCTAAGTCCTTTTCGGTTCCGCAGGGCACAAAGGATAAAGTTGTTTTGAAAGGCCTGGAAGGAACTTGCGATAATAGTTTAGTACTCCCAGGATTTTCTGCAAATCGCTCAAAGTCCTTGGTGACTTGATATTCTTGATTGAATTCGTCTTTGACGGCAACGGTTGAATACCTTGGGCCGTGATACGATGCCCTAAGAAGTCGACGGATGAAGTTGCAATCTGCGTCTTGTCACAGTTGATCTTGAGTCCGTGGTTGGATAAGCGTGAGAGGACATTTCGTAGATGTTTCGCATGAGATTCTAGATCTGGACTGAATACCATAATGTCATCTAGATATGACATACAATAAGCAGAGTCGTCGCGAAGTATGTTGTCTATGAATCTTTGAAATGTCTGAGTAGCACACTTAAGTCCAAAAGGCATGTAAAGATATTCAAAAAGGCCAAATGGAGTGATGACTGCAGTTTTCTCGATATCCTCTGGTGCTACCGGTATGTGATGGTACGCTTGTCTGAGGTCAATCACTGAGAAGAAATTGCTGCCGTTGAGTTTTTCAAGTAAAGTGTTGATATTTGGAATAGGATATGCATCAGATTTTGTCACTGAATTTAGCTTACGGTAGTCTCCACAGGCTCTGTACGATCCGTTTGATTTTGAGACTAAGTGCAGTGGTGACGCCCATGAACTTTTCGATGGTCTGATGATTCCCTCTTCCAAAAGCCTTGAGAATTCTTCTTGGGCAGCTTTCAGCTTAGCAGGAGCCAGTGGTCGCTTCTTGAGTGCAATAGGTTGTCCTTCTGTGACGATATGATGCATCGTGTTGGAGACTCGTAGCTCTGATTTGTTAAGATCGAAAAGCGATTTGTATTTTCGAAGAGCTGCTGATATCTCTGCTGAATGATGCACTGGGGTTGGCTGAATGACCTGTAACTCCAAACGCTCGGAGGCAAGTGGCAAGTGTCCAAAAATGTTGTTCGAGTCTGATGGAGGGTCGATGATCTTTTGATTGGCAAGATCAACAATGAGCCGAAATTTTAGAAGGAAATCAAGGCCTATTATATTATGTGAGACCTTGGCAATGATGAAGTTGTGGGAAAATTCACGTCGTAGACCTATGTTGAGTGCAGGTTCTGCACTTAATTGGCTCGTCTCTCCGGTATACCGCAACAAGATGAGTCACGGATGTAGTTAGTTGTTGGTGAAACTATCAAATCACCAGCGTAGGTATTGACAGCCGACAGAACGCACACGCGTGAAGTTATTGACAACCGACAGAACGCACACGCGTGAAGCAGGTAGAATGCAAATGCCACAACTGACTTGCATGGTAAATTACCATGCTTAAATAGCATGCAATATGTCTACTTGCACACTATTGGTTAAACGTGGTTAAACGGCAATTTAGCTTTTTTCTCATTGGTGCAACGTAAATAAATTTGAATTTAATTTACGCAATATGTCGGCCATTGATTTGTGTCGTTACATTATCACCCGCGCAATCAATTATTGTTTAATTGTATTGCTTATATTTACATATGGCGAAAGCTGCCGAAAGTTAATCTTCTTGACGGCATAGAAATTGTGCAGCCGAAATTTCCAGTCAAGTGCAATATATGCGAGACTACTGGACGTGAGAGCCGCATGTCTAGTTTTTTATTCCGTATATATGCATTGCGGTTGGATCCTCGCTGGTCAGTTTGCTGTCTTACTCTGAGGATGATCATGAAATCGAGAAATGACTTAATGAATGAAACAGCCGTTCGAGTTGAAATACAGCATTAACTAATGGTAGAAAGTGAAAGATGCACGAATTAAATTAAAAAAACTCACTTCAGCAACAGAATAAGATAGTTGGATTACCATTAACTTAATGAGGATAGGGGATGAGTAATTAAACACCTCTTATTTAATTTTCAGATTATGTTGTAATTTCAACCTTGTTTATTTGTTCTCTCGTTGTATGTATTAAATTTGGTTCTTTATTGTGTGTAGCACGTTTAATAAACCGTTACGTTTTAAATGAAAGGCAACTTTTCATTTGACTAATGCCATAATTCTTTTAAGTAGCAATTTTCATATTTCTTTTCTAATGCCTTTTTATTTTAACTTTCTATTCCGATAAAACTTTTGATATTTAATTTTAATTTGTACCAAAATCCTAATTATGTTCCTTGGAAATTTTGCGACTGTATAGTCACAGTACATTGCCCACTCTCTTAACCAGATGTCACTCATAGATACTTCAAAATAGACAATAAAATTAAACAATAATTGATTGCGCGAGTGGTCATAACAAATCTTCATATCAAGTTTGAGAGCTTGAAGTAAACACCATTCCAATTGTATGTAACATGTTGTTGAACAACATAGCAATACTACCCCTAGTTGCCTGCACTAACGCGCTTCGACCTTCCATGGTCATCATCAGAATACAATGGCAAACTGGCTATCGAGGATCAAATTGCATATATATGGAAAGCAATGTTAGATATGCGGCTCTCACCTCTAGTAGTCTTGCTTACATTGTACTTGACTGTAAATTTCAGCTGCACAATTTCTATGCAGTCACGAATATTTTTACCACCACTCGCGCAATAAATTATTGTTTAATTGTATTGTCTATATATATATATATATATATATATATATATATATATATATGTATATATATATATATATATATATATATATATATATATATGTGTGTGTGTGTGTGTGTGGCGTAAGCTTTAAACAGTTATTGTTCGTGACTGCATAGAAATTGTGCAGTCGACAAATCCATTCAAGTACAATGTATGCGAAACTACTAGAGGTGACAGTCGCATGTCATATTTTGCTTTCCATGTATATGCAATGAGGTTTGATCCTCGTTAGTCAGTTTGCCGTCGTATTCTGATGATCATTGTGGAAGGTCGAAACGCATCAGTGGGGGCGACAGACGTTAGTTTTGTTATTTTGTCCGACGACTGGTTAAATACAGTGGGATTGGTGGTTACTTCAAGCTCGCAAACTTGATTTAAAGAAGTGTAAAAATAGGTCATATATTATATATATTATATCATTTTTCCAGAACAGCCTTTGGCATTTGCTTCAATTCTTCACTATTACAAATTAACTTATTTTTAATGGGTGCAGGCATATTTAAATTGAACATTTTCTTCTTTGGCTACAAAGGCATTTTGGCTTTGGGGCTTATCTGGTGTTTTGGATAACTATTTTGTAAAGATAACAAAACTTGCTTGACAATATTATATATATATATATATATATATATATATATTTACATTGTACCATTCCTGGGTTCCAAAAACAAAAGAAATTTTTATCAGATATGAAAAGTTTCTTTCGCATAGTCTCCCCAAATATCTACTAATGAATACATCTTTATATATAAATTGGAAAGTAAAACAAGATAGAAATATGTGAACATAGAGAGAGTGTTAAAAACGGAAACCAATCAATTGCGTGCGTCACATCCAGTTCAAGCTCAAAGCCTGAACATGCTTATTCTGCTTGCATAAATCCGGTTGCAGTGTGTTTATCAAACTAAGCTCCCTTTTTGCATTTAGTAATTACTTAGCATGCCGACGTCTAGAACATACATTGCACACAGGAAGTATAATGAATTTTATTAAAGCTCGCATTTCAAAAGAATATATATATATATATATATATATATATATATATATATAATTTTCCTTGAAACTGATTTCTGCTTTTATGTCTTTTCAAAACGTTGGCGGGAAAAATTGGCGCCCAGTGTCAAGGATGTAATATTTCAGATAAGGATTAATCTACAACGGTAAAATTGGAACTTTTGTTCATTTACAATTATTTTTAATGCTGTTTTATTAATAATCTGCCATTAATCAGAAAAAATTATGCGCGTGCAACTTTTAAACGTTTTTAAACTGTTTAATGCTCTACTTCAGTAATTTTTGTGCGCAAAAATTTAAAAACTGATTTTCCTTAGTATGAGATCCAAATAATTATAATTTTTCACAGACTAATTTAATGTGTACCATTTAAAAAAAATATTTTTTTGGTGGTTTACTAAACATTGAACAATTTATTTGTCTGTGCACTAGTCATTAAATTTGTCCTTTAAACCTTCGTTCTTCAAAATATAATGTAAGTTATTTTTCGATAAAATGTCTTCCCTATCAGTTCTCAATATGTCCGGTCTAAAAGTTAGATCAACATGCAAAAGTAAATAATTAACAATCTCTGTTGAAAGCATAATAGCCAAATTGCCAGAAACAGCTCAGTAAAATGGCATGGAGGGTTTCTGCCTAGTCAAGCCTCGTTCGCGTTGACCAAGTCAGTCATCGTAACTACCGTCTTGTCCCTTGACATCATGAAACCGTGCGCACCGTCCGAGTCCTTCATCACATTGTTGGCAAAATTATTTACACAGACCAGCCTCCAAGTAACCGGCCAATCGCCCGTACATGGGGACAGAACAAGAATTTGCCTGTGAATGTATGAGGATGCTATCGTGTGTGATTTCTTATTATTTTTATTAATATTATTATTATTGCTATTATTATTTTCATTACCAATATCGTCATTATCATCCTCAATTTCATTAGAAGCAGCATCTTTATTATTATTATTATTATTATTATTATTATTACTAACATCATCATCACGATCATCTTCATTATTATCTTCATTCTCATTATTTTAATAATCAAAGTTAAAATCATTATCATTAACAAAATCATTGTTTTCATCACCATCAGAAGTCACAACTATCCTGAATGAACTGAAGAGTCCTTACTGCAAAATAGCCATGAAATTAAAGAAATGATTAATATAAACGTGGAAAGTTAGAAGGTGCATTTGCAAGTATGTGGCCTACAAGCAAGTGTTGAACTGAAAAGCACTCAAAATCGAAGCCAATTATGCAACTTTTTGCCAATAAAAAATGAGAGACATTCACAATACTGCCAAACACACAATATATTGGCGAAAAATTCTAACATGATGCACTTATACAATGTTATTTCTCTCAATTTGAATGCTGTCTGCTTTATAGTTTCTAGATCGCGTTGATTCCATGTGCACTTATCAATATTACCAATAATATTTGTAATTTTTATCAGATTTACTGGTGATTCTATGCATTTAGAAGGAAGTGCATCTCTTTAAGAAATTTTACTTATTCGTGAATAATAGACAATTCAGAGTTGCTAAATTAAGCACAATTTGATTCAGTGATTTGTGACAGCAATTTTTAATACCACGTTTACAGAAACCAGTTGACCACTTATCCTATATCTTTTGCCATTCGCTTTGCAGTAGCATTTCTGTGTTTCGGGCCTGGATAAAAAGATTGGATTAGAGTTTACCTTATTATCCGCATGCTTGATTTTAATAACAGACTATCTTGTATTTACAATTATATGTACGCAGCCATGAACGAGATGGAATGACGCATAAAGGGGCCTACATCGGAACTGCGTATGCTTTACCGTGTAAACAGAAGCAAAGGCAACACACGAATGGTAACGACCAATCTTGGCTAACTTCTCAAAATGGAAAGGTGGCTCATTTATTTGACGAAGAACTTCAGGCCTGGCAACGCATGCAGGTTGTTGACTTAAGTCTAATATTTTCGTTTTGTGTTTAGAAGGCGCAGTAGCTCACACATTCTTCTAGTACTTGTAAGATATATTAATATTCTTCAATATATATATTATAATATAATATATCCTCTTATATTGTATTGAAACAATAGTATGAATCGTTACTTAGAATATTTTGGTCAGCATCTCATCTTCTTAATGCAAGACATTGCGCCGTCTGTTGAGCAGCTACTTTTGGGTATATTTTGAGTGGATCTTGGTTATATGAATTGCTATCTTGAATGCACAAACACAAATTCATTTAATGAAAAAAATTTCGCCATATTTATAACATCCTAGTACACTATTGGCATCATACTTGCGTCATTGAGAAAAACACCAATCAAATGTTGTTCATGCAGTTGAAAAGCATAGCAAAATAAACATCAATCGTATTCTATCTTTGCTGTGTTTTGCAACCGATTAAATTTAATGGGGTTGTTTATTCATCTCAAGTAGAGAAATTTGGTATAATGAGTCGTTATCGCGGTTCTCGTTATCAATAAACGGTTATTTTTTAGCTCTATCCTATACGAAAAAGTGTTTTTTACGATTAAAATTGTCCATATTTATTAAATCTCTTAGAAATGATCGATGATTTAAAAAGGATAACTAAAATTAAGGCCGAGGACTTCAGGTACACTCCAATTACATTACTGACCAGTCTCAACCTAGTGAAAGATATCAGCAACTGAGTTACTCACTAGTTAAAAATATAGATTGTAGTTTACCTCATATTTGCAAGCTTGTTATTCCTACTCGCACATTGAATATTTGCCTGAATACTTGAATATGCCCTGTCTTTTTACGAATACAAAAAATATCTATATTCACGTATGTATAGAATCTGTTAAAAACCCAATTAAAATATTTATTTTTTGCCAAAATGGGCATAAATCCAATCCTATTCCAAACTAAACAAAACCGTACTGAAATAATAATCAGGAGGATCGTTGGCCCGGTAATTCCGCGCACGCTAACAGACTACAGAAAGGCAGCCAACCGATGAGCAGAATAATGGGTTTGCGCAACAATAGTTACGTTGACTACAATGAGACTAACCAGGCACTTGCTGGTAGAAATAATAAAGATGAGCCTCAATGGAAATGGGGCGAAGGTTGGACTTGGCCTGGTCGGCGCAGCCACAGTGTCGAAAACATGCATCTTGATCGATTTGAAGATCAGCCAATGGAATGTACTACTCATCATCAAGGTGAGATAGGCTTTCATAAATTTTCTCTTACCAAATTATGCGATTAATATTTACCTAGAGTAAACAGGCATGATTAAACTTTTTGAGCCCTAAATTGGATAATAAAACATCAATGCTTTCTATATCTTTAGTAATGGATAAAATTTACCAAAATTTAACAGTATGGGTCCAACCGAGTACACGAGATAAACATCAATCCCGTTATTTTAACCAGAGATTTAGATGAAAAGACAAGTATGCAAACGAAATTGCATTAAATCATCATCAGTGTGAGACTAGCGAAATTGAGATAGACATTTTCGATTCGCAGTATTTTATATGTGCATTGCAGTTTGATCATTGAAGATCAGTTTGCTGTTGTGCTCTGATGAAGTTTAAAAACGCACCAATACCCGTGACTGACGGCAGTTGTGCTTTGTTCTATTAGTTAGATTGGTTTAGTGAATTGTTATCAACACTCGCGCAATCAATGATTGCTTAGTTGCATAAGCAGTAAAAACAATTATTACTGAAAGTTTCAATAGAAAAACATAAGCTGAACACCTTGGAAAGTCATAGCAAAGCTATTGCACGAATAGATTTTATTTTTTAGCACTTTTATGAGCATCGTTTTCGTGTTGCAAAAGCTCCCAAATAAAGAAGCATACTTACACACGTAGCCTTCACTAAAGTTTTCACTTTTAGTTTTTTCTGCATAATGCACAATACACGATTTATTTCGTTATATATGTAATTGCGTTAATCCTATTTTGTGCACATTAATTCTGTTTATGCCTCGACCAGCGCGAATTAGATCTTCTACTGTGACTAATATTTTCGCATGTACAATTCCATTTGTCCATAACATTGGATTCAGATTGAAATTGAATTTTGTCTTTTTTAATAGGTAGAGGAAATTTGGTGGTGTATATTATCATGAATAAGTCAGCTGTAAAATATGTAAACACCAAAGCTGAACGCAATCTATCTGTTACGCGCTTCATTGTCTCTTGACATTTGTATTTTAAGTGAATATACACAGATTTCTTATCAACGGTGCAACAAACAATGACGGATTATATTATATTATTAGGTTTACACTTATTCTTAAAACGTATTGGGTAATTGTACCCTTGAATGCAGTCTGTAAACATTTAGGCTAATGAATACAAAACACCCTATTTCACAATTTATTAACTAAACCTATTTTCCATTTCAAGGTGAAGTAGCTGTTCAAATATAAAAATTGCGCTGTTCATGTTTTATGGAACAAGATTGATTTGAACGATTTATCGTCAATTCCACGTTTGGACAACATACCAATAAATTAAGGGTATCGTCCTCTACGTTTTCGCTTGCAAAGAAAATGTTATGATGCAATTTATTATTTTTAAGCCGGAAGGATAAACCAAATTCAGCATGAACAAAAGATATGATCTCATATAAACATTCGTTTCGTGTTACTGGCGGCTCAACAGTACGAGCTGTTATTACGCCCTTTACTTACTTTATATTTGGTCAAGGAATGTGGGACAATTGGACGGCGCAACATTTCTTGGCCAAATATATAGTGGGTATAGGGCGTAGCACCGGCTCCCACATCTAAGTCGCTGGTAAACACGAGACGAATGTACACATGAGGTTATAAATTCCGTTCATGATAACTTTGCTTTATCTTTCTGGTCATATTTGAATTAATTTATTACTAGGTACGCAACACCTAATGCATAATTGCAGATATATTTGTATTTATTTATTTATTTATTTATTTATTTATTTATTTATATTGGTTTTCCACAACAAATATTATTTAACTGGTATTTATTTAATTAAATGATGCCATGAGTACCTCGAAGAATGATAACTGATATCGCTCAATCACGGAGTGTATGGATTTGCTGGAATAACAGGTGTTCATAAGTATTTGTTATTCGCAATTTTAGTGAAATTTAGCATACCCTAAGGTCCATTGTGTTAGTACTACGTACAGACTCGGCAACCTTAGTGTTGGTACCTTGTACCTATTCGGAAACTATAGTGTTGTTATGAGGTACCGACTCAACAACCATAGGGTTGGTACCCTTTTGTTTTTATTTCACATGATAAATTGGCTTTGTCCAAAACTGCAGGTTTACACATTCGAATAGGAGATTGTACTGTCCGATTGTCCCACATTCCTCTACTAAATATATAGTGAGTGATGGGCGTAATACCGGCTTCTTCTGATGAGTCGCCTTAGTTTGTTATTGCTGAGTTTTGTTTATCCTTCTGGTACTATTTCAACTAATTTGTTATTATGTGCACCATATTTGGTACACGATTGCATATATATTAGTTATTTGCAACGAATTATATGCAACTATTATAACTTTTTGTAATTTGAATTTATTAAGCAGTTCTCGCGCATGCATATGTCTTTCACAGACCCAATTTGATCATTAGCATAATTGTTGTATAATCTCGCCTTTTTCAATATCTCAGTCTTCGTTTTGACATGCTTAATTAGTTTGTTCGTGCACTGGAATAAATATGAGGCCTTTCAAACCCCGTGCAAAACGATTTTTAATTATATTCCTTATATTTGAATTATCTGAACTAATGTTTGTTATATGTACTATTTTTATGGATCATTTTACTATTTAATACAGGTAGTTTAGTGGTTAGAGCAACAGACTCCGACGTTCATGTTCCCAGGTTCTAAACCTGTCCGCGGAAATTTCTGGACAGAAAGTGAATAGTTCCCAATAATGCTTATTTATACTGACAAATGTACGCATATAGTCAAACTGGTGTTTATATCAAGTTCGCAATATTGATTTAAATAATTCAATTCCTGTCTTTTATTTGTCCGGAAAATAATTTTCGCATTTGTGTTTATTTGAAAATGGAAAAGTCTATTTTGCATAACACCGATCAACGCTCCTAAATATTCATATTTGCTCATTCAAATAATAATTGATATGTAATGAATTTTAATTTTAATTCAGAAGTTAATGACTAAATATCACCTTTAACTATCTACGAAATCGATTATGCGTAATATATACTTAGGAATTTGCAAAATAAATATTTAAAGATTTAAAAAAGTATTTGCACTTTAACGTCATAGCCAATATGCCCAACAGAGGGGAAAATCTATACATGCAACAATCCAGCATGCTGAATGATAATACTCTGCGATGTTCGAGTGTACCCAACTTCCAGGCGGGCTTCCTGGCGACAATGCCCCAAGGCTGTTCATCAACAAACAGGGCAATGCCAGCCGATGAGTTCGGAGCACATGACGATAGGGGAAATGGAATAAGAGTAAGTAACAGGTTTAAAGCTTGAATTTTAACTCATTAATCAGTAAAATACATTACCTTAATGGTGTTATTCGCTTCACTAATTAAAGTTAGCTAGCTTTAAGTTGACACTAATTCCATTGTAATTAATCAATCGAACAACATAGCAAAATTACCGCCAGTTACACGTAACGTCGTGTATATATATATATATATATATATATATATATATATATATATATATATATATATATGTATTCATATAATACACCTTAAGAGGAAACCAACATCATCAACTTAAAATATGTAGTGGGTAAGAAGCGTGAGTCTCGCTCCTACTATTTAATGCTAAGTTAAAAGGTAACACCCGTGTATTTATATATTGAAACAACGAATAATGGAAGGATACTTATCAGCGATAGATATAGATAGTTTAAAGTTAATATTTTATAAGATAACCATTGCAATTAATCAAGTAGACAGTTTTCGTCCTTATTGGGCACCTCTTTAGTACTTGCCAGAAGGATGCGCCGACTAAAGCATAAAGTGGTATAAAATTTTATTTTCGAGAAGTTTGCGGCAGGAATGGCGCAGTTGATAAGTACAAATTATTTTTGTCCTTGACGCAGTCTTAAATCGTATGACTCCGACCTACTTGGAGAATTGCGTTGCAAATTTGAGTAATGCTCATTTAGTATTGGCACCTGTATATATAAATGCGCCTATATATATATATATATATATATA
>JAQBSW010005938.1:0-12500 GCA_029291075.1 Eudiplozoon nipponicum
TATAAAAGTGGAAATAACTGTGCATTAAATTACACACAGACAAACACTAAATCAACATATCAGGTCTTACATGCGTGATATTCTAAAATAAGTAAAATATACGCATTAGGGGTGTAACAAAAATGTAACCATATGCGGGCTAGCGGACTAATTATACATTTTGCAGCATTTGTATTACTTAGGGATACCAATTCAGTTGTCGGGATTATTGACAAGGTATCAATCGGTTACTGCCACGATTCGTTTCCTCTTCCCCGTTATACGGATTAACGATGATCACATGGAATAAATATTGGTTTAATGGTGTTTCGGCATGACATACCACTAAAACGGAAAATCTTAGCAGTGTACTGAAGGAAGTACATTTTTCTATGAACTGTGAAATTTCCCTGTTTGAATCCCGGGAGCCTACAGTTACCTCAACCTGATACATGGATATTTATGTAAAACGCTAAAAGGATAATATAATTTGCCAGGATTGATACTCTGTGGATGCAGAATAGAACATACCCAATGCAATTGTAATAAATTCTCAAACTGTGTTTAGTAATCCAATTTCACCAACTGTAATAAAATGTCTTACTCTCCGTCACGCAAACATAGCCCTATCATATCGGCTGATGCATCGCTTGAAACTTCAGAGGAAAGTTTTGGAGCACAAAGCTTTCCTGCAGATGACATACTCACACTCGAAACAAAATTAATTCAAAATGATACACCCTTAAACCCTAAATATGTGTTGGACCCTGATGTTAGTTTGGTGTCTGCAATCATTTCACCTAGTAAGGGTGAGAAGGCATCAGAGGATTTGAGCACAGGATGTGCAAGTATCATTCTCGAAAAGACAACACCATTGTTAGCTAGGCAGGTAAATGAAGAACCATCATCAGAAGCTCTTGCACCTAGTGAAATGTTGGAATGCACTAATAAAGAGTTTTCTGAAATAACCGAAGGAGCAGATAGCAAAGACTTTTCGGAGCCAAGTTGTGAAACAGTGATTCAAATGCCTGATGACACTTCGCATATATTGCGTAACAACGATATTTTGTTCGAAGATCCAGACGGGCAGAACTATGATGAAACCCAATTAAGCCGTGAAACCACGGAAATAAGCGACAACCTACAGTACTTCAACGTGAATAGGCCTCAAATGGTTATTGATTTTGCAGAATCCGCTTCACATACTACAATCAGTAATGACTTATTTACTCCAGTCAAAGAAATAGAAGAACTGGCCGATTTTGATAAAACAGCTGAATCTGCTTTGAGCAGACACAAACCGCATGCTGATGAACTTATCCATGAGTTCATGCTAGACAGAGACAGCGAACTTACCGATATCTACGAAGAACAACTGGATACGCCCGGCAATGTTTCCGAAACAGTTCTAACTACTAATGATTTTATTACTGACCACCCAACAGTTGTTTCTAAGGAAGATGAAGGGGTGGATGTCAGTGAGACTATAAGTAGCTTACAATGTGACAGAACACCGAGGAATGGCAAGCACACTATGCCCTATTTTGTTGATGTGGAGAAATTAGTTGAATTCAATGAAAATGTGGGTGACATTGGCATTACTCAGGAGGTTGTTGAGGCTATCGATGATCCCAGTGATGATGACGATGCAGATGATGGGATGGGCGGTAAAATGAATACCAGTACCAGTCTCAGCTACAGCATGAGCACCAGCGGTGTAGTTAGCTTTACTTCTCCTTCCCATGACGACACGACCGCTGGAGTAGTGAATGTCGAGGGTGGCTTTGGCAATAATCGTCTGAGTGGACACTATACTGAAGAAGAGATTGAAGAAGAAGAAGAAGAAGATGAAGACGACGATCATAGTGCTGTTGATAGTTGCCAAAGTGATCCAGATAGCAAAATTTACAATGAAATGACAGAGGCGCGGGACAGCGCAGCAGAAACCGGTTATGACCCTGTCGGAACAGACCAAGTTGAACACGACGAATGGCAATACAAAGAAGAAATATCAGAATCTAACAAGTTAATAGAGGATACGCAATCGATTTCTCACTTGTCGTGTTACACGAACGAGGAGACCACTATATCTAACAATGGCATGGTCGAAAATGAATGCTCTAATGTAAGCGGCGATGTCACCGCGGCTCCTCGAAATGACGTGCCAAGAGAAGGGTTATGGGACAAATTAGAGCCTCCAGATGACTTTAATCGAAATTCATCTGATGTCGCCATGAAAGGCACCTCTATAGATGACAGGGAAAAGGCCGAACGTGTCTACAAAATTGTCACGAGCACAACCAGAGTTCTTGCTGACTCACATTCACAAAGTGGCGACTCGTCTGTTTGCGAAGAGATTAGCAGTCAACAAGCATATTCGATTGAGGCCGTGGATGACGAGGACTACAATCAGACACGAAGTCTGCATGAGATAGACGAAACCGAGAACAAAGAAATGCTAAACTTTCTAGGCAAGGATGAATTAGTTGAAGATGATCACCTAGTGACAATTGATGAGAGCAATTGGACGACTGAGCAAGGACTGCAGAGTGGACTTGAAAATAAGCACGCCACTGAACAGTTGACTGGCGAGAGCAGCACACCACCAGACTTTTATGAACAGGAGGGCAGCATCAGACTAAGAAAACACAGGGTCTCACCTGAGTTAGAGACCCAATCTGGGGAAAGCATGCATAGTGCAGATCATTTAAAAAATAATACCAACTACTACGATGGAAGTCATAGTGTCGGCAGCAGAAACGCCGTTTATGTTCCAGAAATAATGGAAATGAAAGAATGCCTTGTTGATAGCAGCTATCAAGAGGAATCCGAAGAACATTTTACTGCTTTCAACAGTGCTTCTAAAGGGCGTCACGATGATGGTAATGATGATGATGCTGATGAGAACGAAGATGACAACGATGAAATAGAAAAGGAAAATGATGAAATTGAGGCAGATTTTGGAATAACACAAGAAGAACTCTTTGAGCAACGATATGCCGAGTTGGCATCTCGTTACTTACCACGTGATCGTTCTGGCAACACGAGGATATCTTCTGCTGAGCGATACAATGGTCGATCTGGCACTTTGCCTCATAATTTAATTTTGGAGAATCAGCGTCATAGTTACGGAATCACCGCTGATCAAACATTAGCTCCACATACGCATAGTGAAAGTGGTTATAGACAGAAAGCGGCTACGTTGGGTCCCGGGGGAGTATTTAATGGTTCACATATTACAGAGCGTAGCAGACGCCCATTCAGAGAGCGACTTCGGCCGCAACCAACAATAAACGATGACCATTTATTTCCGGGCTCTGTGACACCATCAAAGGTAGATCACACAATTCGAAATGTACCGCTAGATCAGTTGTTGCCGGCCGACTTGATGGCAGACTTCAGCAAGAAATACCTAGAAAACATTAGTAAATCAACGAATAACGAGCACACTAACGCAGCTGGTAGTCAGAACGCTAATCAGTTAGCTTTGAGCTCACCAACTCTTTATGACGTTCCGTACATTGACGATGATGCATTTTTGCCTAGAAGAATGCGTGATAAGTCGAAACAAGCCAGTAAAGATGCACAGGCAAAAAGAAATACTGTGGCCTTTGGGTCTGAAGACATTTCCACCGAGGTGAATCGTGTTCTTCAGATTGTTGAGCAACAGCAAAGACAAAGTTGTACAACAAGTGGAGATGGTGGCAGTCAAATTTTGGACTATGATGCTGAGTCGATCGACTCAAATAGTCTTTACGAAGCAGCCTACTGGCAGGGTCCCAGTATCTACTACACGCCGAGAGTAAACACCGCCGATTGGATGTGGATGAGGAACGGCATAGTTCCAACGTTACCGTTGGATCCGCAACATCGGGCCGTAATAGACGAATGTACACCTGCTTCAGGTAAACGATTTTACGTAATCACTCCAAGCAAAACTTAGTTATCGAGTCAGCGTGAGTATAAATACGCGGAAGGGCATCTCTTTAGATTGTTCTCTTACTGACAAAATAGAATCTGGATTCTCAAGATAGATTTCAAGTAGAATGCATGGTTTCTATTTATCACAAAATCTATTATTTTTTCGAATTTGCATAATCATTTTAGTAATTATATGTCCGTATCGTAAAACATTTAAGAGCCACATCATAATGTCATGGGTCACCGTTGCGCTTGTGTATAGATTAATAATCGTGTACATGCCTAGCATGCAAGCAGGTTGTGATTGCATTTTGTCGTAATTCAAGATGCCACCTCGTTAGAGCAGTGTCAACGCTAAAAACTTCCCTATCGCCACGTGAATACTTTAAATATACTTTTCGAACATTATATTAACGTCAACCAGGTTGTTCATATCCGCTGCGTTGCATCATAAAACTATCGTCATTTGCAATCATTGATGCTATTCAACCATCCTCAGGCGTAATTGCGACCAAAAGGAAACCTGAACAATAGAAATTTTACCGGTTGTTCTTCATTTACAAGTACGCGCTGAGATGAATCAACCCCCAGCTATCAAAAAGCCGAACTCAGCGCGTATTTGGTAATGATGATCAATCAGATGACTCCGGAACTATGATTGCTAATCAACAACTCACGAAGGAAAATCGGGGATACGTTTAATTCATATAATATATTCGAGTTAGTATTGACAGGTTTTGTTGTGGTTGAAAAGATTTGAAATCAAGGTTGGAATCAGGAACACAGCACTTACGCTAATAAACCAGTCACAAAACATCGCAATATCACCGCTAATTAAACACACTGACGCACTTCAACAATCATTAATTCTCTTTGCAGTACAACAGTAAAACGGCTAACCGCGATCTAACTGCAAAAAAATGATTCTTTAAAAAGTTAAGGTGTGGCACTTAACTATTTTAATCTCACATACTTTTTATCTCAATTTGGTTTCGGTTGATTTAAGCCCTCGGAGATGTTCATTCACGTGGAAAAATATCACACACTTTCTAACTTCACTTGGAGTAAATCACTCTGCACGTTGGAGGCCACCCTGAAACAAACGATCAAGAATTACTTGAATTTTCTCTCAAATTTAACCTATTAACCGGTATTACACCCTTTAACCACTATATATTTGGTCGAATAATGTGGAATACATTGTACCGTTCTATTCTCCCACATTCTTGACCAAAATATATAGTGGGTTAAGGGCGTAATACCGGCTCCTACTGATGAGTCGCCAGTAAGCACGAAACGAATGTGCATGTGATTATACTTTCCGTTCATGCTGCCTTTGGTTTATCCTTCTGGTCACAACTGAACTAATTTGTTACTAGGTTCGCTACACCTAATACATACTTACTATTAACATTTGTTTGTGTGCAAATATTGCCTGCTTGTTCACGTAAAGCACTAAGATAAATCAGCTAAGTAAACAATAAAGAGAGTTGAGGGCACACCAGTTTATGTTTTTCAAATAAGCAATTAATCATAGACTGACGATAGGTCTACTATTACGTGCAACTGATTGTAAAAATGAGATTTCTTAGTTGAATAAGTAACACTTGATTTAAGGAATTATATTATGTTAGCAACCAGAAGTTTAGAACTTCTTTATAATTCAGGAATCAATCAAGTTAAAGTTACTGTATAAGTCCTCTTATTATCTGAACATAGCAACCAGAAAAATTAAACAATCATTGATTGCGTGGGTGGTGGTAACATTTCTTTAAATCAAGTTTGCGAGCAAGCCTATCGTCAGTTTGTACAAAAGCACTAGAATTGCATCATGCAATTTTGAGGCGCTTTTGATTTCTACACTAAAGACATCGGAGTCTTCAAGTTATATAATAGGCGATAAAGATTAACAACGGGGTTAATAATCGGAAGTGAGATGGGAATGTTTTTTATTAGAAATAATTTGTAAGTTCACCTGAATATGAGCACAATGTATAATATCGATTTTTAAAAGTTAAATATAGTTTCCATCGCAGTAACAACATTAATTTTAAACGCAGTACACCAAGGGGAGATGGTTAGATGTCATATTAAATGTACTAATTTGAAAAACATCATTCGGACCAAAAATATTTTTCTCAAGAACAGTGTTACTGTGTTAGCACGGAAATAGCATGAGAAAGCTATTTTCGTAACCAGCGCTTCAGAATGCCGTGAAACGATTTGGGCACTCGGAATCGAGCTTACTACAATTTACGAAATTAAAAATTGACATGTCTACATTGAATAGATAACCATGCTGATTGACTTTGGACATTTTATTAGAAACGTCCAAGCAGCATTTAAAGAAGATTTTAAAAGATGTGCTTATCAAACAGAAAATGATGCGAGTGTTAGCAGCTTGTTAAAAAGCAACACGATCATTTTCTTCTAATTTGTGCAATGCTTACTTTGCACAGCATATGCAAAAACACACACCTGTTTTGGCTGTCTGATAGTTGTAGTATGCATAGCTATTCGTTTTTGTGTGTAGAATATTATCGATCGTATTTATCAGTCAGTCGTCAGTTTAAAAGAGATTTTTTATTGTAATTATAGTCAATGTGAAAAATCAATACATTAATGGAAAGCATGCAGTGGACATAATTTGTAACGTACAGTAGATAGGATAGGGTAAGTATAAGAAGAATGATTTACACTTTTCCATAAAATAAATAACTTACGTGTATTAGTGGCTTTCACTGTATCGCGTCATAAGCAAAACCAAACCTTGCAGCTAACTTTGCCCTAATAAGAAACGAAAGTTACGAAGATGATTCTACTAGACATCTGCAACAAGATCGCCACTGAGCTCGATTCGATGCCATATCGCGAAAGCAGCCGTATTGCTGATGTTGCCTTTCCCTCATACTGACTTGGTTATAATGGTGTTGTGTAGAGGTATAGTTTGCCTCACTTCTGTGAGTTATCTGGATAAATATACTCAAAATAACTAGGTACTCCCTCTCTCTCTTTCTTTCTCGTAAATCTCACTAATAATTTGTGCCTAAATTATTATTTTTGTCGTTATTTATTATTTTCAGCTTCTTATGGTTATATGGTAGTGAAACATTAGTGACTTTGGCTTTTGTGTGGCTGTGTATGATGATGATGATGATGATGATGATGGTGGTGATGATGATGATGATGATGATGATGAAGTTTTAGTGGCACGCCACTCATAAATGTGAATATTTATGCCGTAGACAATTTATTTGTTACCAAAATGTTCGTTTTCTATCAGACGGTCATACCAATGCCATTCTTTACACACCTATAAGTTTCTTGCTAACTGGAATAAGTGCCACCTTTGAAAATCAATTTTCCTACAGAAAGAACATTACAATGCAAATGGAAGCTGCGATTTCTCAGACATCATTGAAATGAACTAAAATTGGAGTGCTCTATTTTTATTGATTGTTAAATTTTTTAGCATACATAGGTGTGATGAAAGCTGCAAAAAAAATTAATATTCGTGTCTGCATAAAAATGGTGCAGCCGACATTCCCAGTCGAGTACAATGGATTGGAGCTGACTAGAGGTGAGAGGCGAAAATATCATTTTCGTTGCCTTATATATGCATTGCGTTTTGATCCTGGTTAGTCGGTTTCCTTTTCTGCTCTAATAATCTCCACCTAATTTCGAAACGCGTCGGCATGTTTGACTGACGGGTTTTTTTTGTTATGCCGCATTATCTCACTCTGTATTCTAATGTCAGAAATCAACTGAAATAAATGTCTTATCTTAATAGCAAACATGATTTAATCCGCGGTCTGGTAGATTGACCAATTTTGTCTATACTTCCGCAAGAAAATCAAACTGTTTTATAAACGCTTCTGTAAATATCAGTAATTAAACATGAAATTATAATGGGATTACATCGAAAGAAGTAATGTCGAAAAATCACAGCCTGCTTTATTAATTAAACGGTAGTCAATTTTGACCTTTAAATGTGTTTGTCTTTCATGTTTCTCTAAAATAACTGTTTTAGTTTAGTTAAATCTTGTAACGACACAATCTATTTCTTGAGTAGAAACTGTGTAGTCTTATACAAAATAACCCCTCAGGACATTGAAATTGAAGCGATAAAAATTATTAATTTATCAAACTGATTATAGATAATTTATTGGCTTAAAGTTGAGGCAACAATCAGTATTTCGAAACTCAATTTGTTAAATGAAATGAAAGGAATTTTCTGAAAAATAATTTGTAGGAAATTTTATTTGTCCTTAAAAATGATTTTGTTCCTATTTGCATAACATTATGGCTCAATTAAAAAAAGTATAAGGACTACCTCTATGAAATTAGTTCATATTCCAGAAAAAGTATTATCGATATAGAAAGATGAATATATTTCTTAAACAATCATTCATTGCGCACGTGGTCGTAATGATTCTTTAACTCATGTTTGCAAGCTTGAAGTGAACACAAATACCGTTGTATTGAACCAGTTGTCGAACGACATAGCCAAACTACCGTCAGTCACATGTATTGACGCGTATCGACCTTCCATGATTATCATGAGAATACGACGGCAAACTGACTAACGAAGATTAAACCTTAATGCATATATATGGAAATCAAAGTTAGATATGCGGCTCTCACCTCTAGCAGTCTTGCATTCATTGAACTTGACTTGAAATGTCGGCTGCACAATTTCCATGCAGCCACGAACATAATGGGTTTGTAGCTTTCGCCACATATACATATATAGGCAATACAATTAAACAAAACAATGATTGGTGAGTGTTGGTAACAGTTTTTAAAATCTAATTTACGAGCTTGAAGTAAACACCGATCCAATTTTATTTAACCTTTTCGTCGAACAACATAGCAAAACTGCCATCAGTGTTGTTTTTTCTCTGTAAGAACATCAATAAGTCTCTTTAGAAACATAACTGTATTAATTTATATGTGGAAGAGAAATTTATTGATTTAGCTGGATAACGATTGCTGATCACTCAACGAAATATGTTGATAAGAAAATATTATCGTTGTATGCAAAAATCGGAACACTTATGGTGAGATCTGTAATTGAATTTGTAAATGGTTTCACTTGAAGCATTCTAAGTGAGATTTTAAAAATATATCACCCGAAGATATGCAAGTGCTCAGAGTTTCTTGTTAAGCTGTCCAAATCATTAGAGCCCAATGTTAAATTTCTGCTTTATCATGCAGACTAGTGATTGTATTTCACGGTTTAAAATAGCATTCATTTTGCATACATTAGAATTTACATCGTTTTTAGATATGCAACATGTGGTAATGAAGTTAATTAAAGCTTAACTAATAATTTTTTTCAACATTTACCCTGCTTCATTTATTTTCTAGCGCACGTTTAGATTGTTTACGTTACCGTAGACATAGACAACGATAATTGTACAGAAACTTTAACTCATGAATAATGGGATGCCGAAAACAGCATTAATGATATTAACAACTAGTTTGACGAAAAAAGACGATAGTAACCTTTCCTTTGCTATAATTAAAACATGGAAACTCAAGCTGAGATCAATACCGGGCACGTGAATGGCTCCGCATATGCCTATGTCTATTAGATAGAAATGAGCGAGCATTTCCGGGGGCATAATATAGTACTGCTGACCATATAACCCATGGCTGGCG
Source organism: Eudiplozoon nipponicum (assembly GCA_029291075.1). Taxonomy (NCBI): domain Eukaryota; kingdom Metazoa; phylum Platyhelminthes; class Monogenea; order Mazocraeidea; family Diplozoidae; genus Eudiplozoon; species Eudiplozoon nipponicum. Next base: position 9,565 of record JAQBSW010005938.1, read on the forward strand.
GGTGAAGGCTAGTTGCACTGACAACTGGAACGTGTTCCTTGTCGGTATAATTGAGAAATAGCTATCTTTTCTCATGCAATGCACGAAATTAGGATTTCCTGTATGAATAATTTTTAATAGCTATTGTCAAAAGAATTGCAAGCACGCAAGGTGTGGAAAGCAAGTTTCGGTTGCTGCTGTAACGTTCGGTCGCCGGATAGCACCATCAAAATAAGATTCACTGCTGATACTGTGCTAAACCAATGAACCGAATAAAAGAAACAAAATATTTATTGTGTGCGTTGTTTGAAAACCTATACAACGAAGCATATCTGTATTAACAAGTTAACACGCCCGCCAAATCTATTTACATAAATCGCCAACAGTCACGAGTCACTCGTTCACATCACTAACTAAGTGGTACCGCTTAGTAACAAATATTACTAGTAGTAGTAGTAACAAAATTAATTAAGTTATTATTAATAGTAGTAGTAGTAATATTACCATTATTATTGGTATCATTATTATTATTACTAATACTACTGCAACTACTACTAATACTACTATTACTGCTACTACTACTACCACTACCGCTGCTACTACTACTACTACAACTAATACTACTACTACTAATAATAACAATAATAATAATAATAATAATAATATAAATAATAATAATAATAATATAACTAACATTACCATTACCGCTACAATTACTACTACTAAAAATTCCATTACCATTACTGCTACTACAATAACTACTATTACTGATACTACTAATGCCATTATTATTATTATTATTATTATTATTATTATTATCGTAAATAATAAAAAATAATATAAATAAGTATTATATGTACTTGATTCAGTTAGAAGAAACTTGTACAATATCGATCCGCACATACCTGATGTAAATAGTCGCGAGAGATAGTCTTAAGTGGAATAAACATTGTACTTTAAAAAAACTGTGCTTTCACATGCATGCAAGGTGAAGTCATAAGTACGCGCACAAGTGACGCCAAGAGACAGTTATTAATCCCTCCAGTGTTTCTTGCTTTGACACAAAGATCAAATTTTTGTCCGACCATTCCTTCCTGCAGAGCACGTGATAAAGCATTTTTCGACTATTAGTCGCCTCTTCATTCTGCTTAAGCATGTTTATTTAACATTGTTTCTTTCAAAGGAAATGGGACTAGTATTTCCCTTTGAAAACTTTAGACCCACATTAACGGCTTTATTTTAAGATAACAGTGTTCAGTTAATCATCGAAGACGTTTTGTGACAGCTGTTTTTAAGCTATACAATACAACAATCATTGATTGCGCGGGAGGTAATAGCAATTCCTTAATTCAAGTTTTTTATTGCGCTACATTAAAACTAATAGAGTAGTTTTAGCTATTAAAATGCACGTTTATTATATTTGAGTGCCACATAACAACACCAGTAAGCACGAAATGTATGTGCACACGAGATTATATCTCACGTTCATATTGACTTTGGCATGTCCTTCTACACCTAGTTGAACCAATACGTTACTTGGTTCGAAATAATTAACACACACTTGCAAACATATTAGTTCTCGGCAACAAACAATACATAAATATTATTTAAGTCAAGATTGCACTCTTGATATAATAACACCAACCGCATTATATAAATAAATTTGTCAGTAAAATTAAGCATTTTATAGTGGAGGAAATGCGATTTCTACAGTAGGCCTGTTTCATCCTTATTGGAAACTCTTTAAATACTGTCCACAATTTTTAGCTGACAGGGCTCGAATCTGAACACGTCTGTTTCGGAGTCTGACTCTAATCACCGAGCCACCCTGCTGAACATTACACAAAGGGTTTAGCTATGCACTACCTCAAATATTTGGATAGCCTTTCCTTCAGGAAGAGCCTATGTGTCATCTCTTTTTACCTAAAGTTCCAACTAGCCAACACTAATCTTTCATTCTAGAACAGACACCACACTAACTGCGGAAGTGGTTTTGAATTAACTATTTAAATGATAAAACGGTCATTGATTGCACGTGTGATTATATAGGAAATAAAGTTCTTTTTAGTAAAATATCAAGATGTCGAATATACGTACGCGTTAATTATTAAACTACCTACTACTGGGTGGTTTAGTGGTTAGAGTCATAGACTCTGAAGCAGACCTGCCCAGGTTCGAACCCCGACCGCGGAAAATACTGGAGAGTAAGTGAAGAGTTCACAATAAAGTAGAAACCTGTCTACTGGATGAATTACCTTTTCTACACTATACAATGCTTATATTGGCAAATTAATATATTATTGAATTGGTATTTTTATCAAGATCGCAAACTTTATTTAAGCAAATGTTATCATTTCTCACGGAACCAATGATCGTTTAATATATAAATATGCTTTATACCTAGTAAAAAACATATAAGTTTGAAAACTGCAATTTTATTTGCATTTGCTTTGGAACCGAAATATGTTTTGCGAAGTTGCTTCAAACCAGAAACAAGCACAATCATATAGATTTAAATTTGCGCATTTTATGTTGAAATTTAAATACTGTAGTTTAATGCAGTACAAACTTAACATGCGTGCATATTTAGGCAACAAGCTCACTGAATCGGTTCCGGAAACTAAACCAACATATTTCTCACTGTGTGTATATTTTTAACTAAATATCTTTCTGTCAACTTCCGCTTACAGTGTTTATATATATATATATATATATATATATATATATATATATATATATAATTTAGGTTACAAAATGAGCAATATATTTCACTACGTTCTGAAAAATATTCAAGTTCTGCATTTTTATTTATTGACTTAGGCTCGAAAGCTAAATAATTCTCTAAATCTTGAATCATTTATATCAGTATAGTAAATTATATTTATTTTGCCGGTAAAATTTTTTTCCCTTTAAATAGCAAATAAAAATCATTCGTTAGACAGGTTTCGTTCTTAAAC